>PVIH01017266.1:0-42428 GCA_004025045.1 Sigmodon hispidus | reverse complement strand
TCCTCCTCCTCCTCCTCCTCCTCTTCCCAGCTTCTCCCTGCCCCCTTTCTGCTTTTTGAGATAGGGACTCATAACCTAGACAAGCTTCATATTTACATGTAGCCAGTGATGACTTTGCCTTGTGCCCCTGGTGACACACGCCACCACACAACATCCACCCCATGGTGGGACTGGAGTCCTGCAGAACCACGTCAGCTACTATTCTGCTCTTTCTTTGGTCATGGTCCAGATGTCTGCATCCCTACCAGTTATCTCTCGGCTTACATAAATGGCATCCATGAGCTGTGGTCTGTAGACTAGTGCTGGCCTGGAGAAGTGAGGTAGCCTGGCCCTGGTGGAACAGGGTTGTCACTGTAGGAAGGAAGGCTGGCAGAGGTTCCCAGGGCCACCCCTCAGTGCTTCAGGCACCCCGACTCCCTGGCTGATGGCCCTGGGATCAGGCCCTCTTGCCTAGTATGGATGCCACTTCTGGTGGCACTTTGTTTCCGAGGCCTAAGAAAGCGACTCCTTGTTTGAGCCTTGCCCCCAAATCACAAGTGAGTCCCACAGAAACCTTTACATCAGTCAGTTGTGGTCAGAAGGAATGCCATGGGGTCCACCAAAGACCGCACACAGTAGGGTGTGTGGAGGTGTGGGCATAAATTGGCAAAGACACTAAAAGGTTTTGAATGTTCATTTTTTTCATCTACTACACTATTTCAGAGTTCATGAAGTGCCTTTCATTTTGCAGTTACTGTTTGTTTTTATGTGTGTGTTCATGTGTGTGTGTTCATGTGTGTGTTCATGTGTGTGTGTTCATGTGTGTGTTCATGTGTGTGTTCATGTGTGTGTGTTCATGTGTGTGTTCATGTGTGTGTTCATGTGTGTGTGTTCATGTGTGTGTTCATGTGTGTGTGTTCATGTGTGTGTTCATGTGTGTGTTCATATGTGTGTGTGTTCATGTGTGTGTGTGTTCATGTGTGTGTTCATGTGTGTGTGTTCATGTGTGTGTGTTCATGTGTGTGTTCATGTGTGTGTTCATGTGTGTGTGTTCATGTGTGTGTTCATGTGTGTGTTCATGTGTGTGTGTTCATATGTGTGTGTTCATGTGTGTGTTCATGTGTGTGTTCGTGTGTGTGTTCATGTGTGTTCATGGGCATGTGGATGTCAGAAGTTGATTTTGGCTGTTGCTCCTCACGTTCTTTCTATTTGTCTTATTTGGTGAGACAAGGCTTCTCACTGAACCTGGATCTTAACATCTGTGATCTGCTGGCTTACAAGTCCCAGAAATCCTCCTGCCTCCACCTCCCCAGCACTAGGATCACAAGCATGCACCACTGTACCCAGCTTTTTATGTGGTGCTGGGATCCAAACTCCTATCCTCATATACCCACACAGCCCTGAACCATCTGCCAGCTCGTCTGTTTTTTAAGACCAAATCTCCTTATGTAGCCCAGGCTGGCCTTGAACTTGCTACATAACTAAGGCTGCCTTCCAACCCTCTGCCTTAGCATCTTAATGTGGCACTAAACATGTGTACTGTCATTGGATGTTATTGTTTTTTGAAAAGCAATGATTTTACTGGAAATAAAAATTTATTCTAAACTGTTTTTTTTTTTTTTTTTGACACCATGATAAGGAATGTATACTACCTGAATTAACGCGAACATTTTCTTCCTTGAAAAACAATTTTCCCACTCTGAGCCCCTGGGGGATTGCTTATTGGCATGGTTTCTCTGTTCTGTCCCAACTGGTTTTGAAATATTTATCGCTTCTCTCAGATGACAAGCCATGAAATTTTGCTTCAGCCTTTGACGGCAAAGAGAAAAATGTCTGTAGTTTCAATTAGAAGCTCTTTGGGGGGGTAAAATGGCTGCCATGCTTAGCCCATTGTTTTGGATTTTTGTAAACAATAAATAGGTGAAGAGTTTGAGAAGGCAGAGTCAGCCAAGTTCTGGGTGCCCCGGCCACCGGTGCACATCAGGAATAGCTCAGTCCAACTTCCCTAGGTTAAACAATCTGCAGAAGGTCCTCAATCACAAACAGTAATCCAACACATTCCCAGCAACCCCTGAGCTTTCTGTGGGTTTCGCCTTCACTCTGCTCACAAATGTTTTGAAAATTTGCCAGCTTTTCAGAGATGTATGAATAGTGTCGTGCAAAGAATTGACAGTAGTGCCACTGCTTTGGGGTTTTCTTATCCTGACAAACTCAACACCATTAAAGTCCCACTATGTGCTGACAATGTGTGTATGAAGCTCTTGGCTTACCCTCTGTAGATGCAAAAATACCATTAAACGTTGGCGTGGTGAACACAGCTGCAGCGTAGACTGAGCCATGCATTCTGTAAAAATCACTCCCATCAAAATCAAGTAGAAGAGGCTCCTTGGTGACCTTAACCACACCTGGGACACCCACGAGTACTGGCATGATTGAGGAGTAGTGGTGTCCCCCGGGGTTCCAGTACTTGGGAGGCAGAAGGAAAGGGAGGTCAGAAGTTCAAGACTGTGTAGTGAAGTTGTGTGCTAAGCCCTCTCAAGGTCGCTGATGAGCAAACCCTGGAAACAATATCCATAGTAATTATCTTAATCTGTGGGTTCCAAAAATGGCTCAGTAGATAAAGTATGTGCAGAGTGAGGACATGAGTTCAAGTCTCCACCTATAATCACAGTGCTCCTGCTGGGATGGGAGACAGAGGAATTCCTAAAGGCTGTGAACTAGCTAAGTCAGCAGAGGTAACAGTAAGCAACAAATGATGTAACTCCTGAAATGAGGTGGAAGGCAAAGATAGCCTCAGGAGTGAGCCTCTGACCCCCACATATATGCCATGGTGAATGCAAGCACCTGAACACACACACACACACACACACACACACACACACACACACACTCTCTCTCTCTCTCTCTCTCTCTGTCTCTCTCTGTCTGCCTCTTTGTGTCAGTCTATCTCTGTGTGCTTGTCTCTCTCATCTCTCTCTCCCTGTCTGTCTCTCTGTCTGTCCATCTCTGTATGTGTCTGCCTGTCTCTGTCTCAATTCTAAATGTCTGGTTGCACTAGGCAGAGGCCTAACTGGATCATCTGTATTCACTCATTGATTCTTGACAACTAAAAACCAGTTAGATTCCATGATTCAGACCCATTTTTCAGATAAGGAAAGGACCAGGGTTTAAGGAGACTGCCCAAGTTTCATTGCAAGGTTGCACTATTTCCAGAAACCAATAAGTGCATTATGATTTTTCTCTGATTTCCAACCAAAACATTTGCCTTTGGTTGCTCTTGTTGGCTTTCTGTTGCTGAGATAAAATACCAACCAAAGCCAACATGGGGGAGGAAAGGGTTTGTCTGGCTCATAGTCCCTCATTGACAAAAGCTAGGGCTGATGCTCAAGACAGCAACCTGGAGGCAGAGGCTAGCAAATGGTTATGGTTTAATAGTGATATATTTGGGGCTGGAGAGATGGCTCAGAGGTTAAGCCATCTACATTTTTTTTTTTTTAATAACACAACACAGGACCATCTGCCCAGGGATGGCACCTCCCACAGTGGGCTGAGCCCTCCTACACTAATCCTTAATCAAGAAAGTGCCTCATTAGACTTGCCCACAGGCCAGTCAGGTGGAGGTGATTCCCTCTTCTCTAGGTTGCATGACGCTGACAAAAACTAGCCAGCACAACTGTCTCTTTGTCAGCTCGACATACAAATATGTCACTGATTTTTCTTAAAAACTGATTTATTCATTATGTATACAGTATACAGAAGAGGGTACCAGATGCCATCATAGATGGTTGTGAGCCACCATGTGGTTGCTGGGAATTGAACTCAGGTCCTCTAGAAGAACAGTCAGTGCTCTTAACCTCTGAGCCATCTCTCCAGCCCCAAATATATCACTATTAAACCATAACCTCTCCTTCCTTGTTTATCTTCAAGATCTCAGATTAATATCATAATATAAAAACAATACAACTTCTAAAAGTCCTATAATTTTTTTAACATTTTAAAGGTTCAGTGTCAGGCAGACACATACAGAGATAGACAGACACAGAGAGACAGAGGAGACAGGCAGAGAGAGAGAAAGAGAGAGAGAGAGAGAGAGAGAGAGAGAGAGAGAGAGAGAGAGACAGAAAGACAGAGACAGAGACTGACATTAGGTATGGGGGCATTCAGAATGTAGAGAATGGAGAATCTGAGTTCCAGGCCATCCAGGGCTACATAGTGAGACCATCTTTAAAATTCTTATTTCTCCTTTAAATGTCCATAGCCTGTCCCTTAAATTTCCATAGTCTCTTAATTGTGGGTGCCTATATATAAAAACAAGTTAAATAATTCTTATTCCAAGTGAGATGAACCAGAGCACAATTATAATCAGATCAAAGCAAAATTAAAATCCAATAGTATATATGGATTGATGTTCAATGTCCAGGACTCACTCATGATCTTCTAGCCCCAAAGGGCTTGGACATTTCCACTTCTCCAGCTCTGCTGGTCTCAGCCCACACAGCTTGTCTCCTGGCCACACACTATATCTGTTGTCACTTTTGAAGACCTCCCACAGTTGTGGCATCTCCAGTATCCTGGGGTTTCTATTGTAACCAAAGCTTCAACAATGGCCTCCTGACCTCTCTAGGGACTCCAAATCCACCACATGGTGACAAGCCTCAGACTCTCTCTAGGACCCCTTCAATCCTGGGGGTTCTATTGCAAATGAGAGTACACCTTTGCCAGCATCCCCTCCTAGACCCCTTGCAGTGCTGTCAAGAACATGCACCCTTCCTGTCTTCAAACCCAGTATCACCTGAGAGAGTCTTACACAATTCCAAATTCAGGTTTAGATGAAGCCTTGACCCTGTCTGGCCCTCTACTTCTGTCTGGTGGCTCTGGGGAAACACTTCTAATTTAGGGTTTTTATTTCTGTGATGAAATACTATGATCAAAAATCAAGTTGGGGAGGAAAGGGTTTATTTGGCTTACACTTCCATATCACTGTTCATCACCGAAGGATACCAGGACAGGAACCCAGAGGCAGGAGCTGAGCAGAGGCCCTGGAGGCATACTACTTACTGGCTTGCTCAGCCAGCTTTCTTACAGAACCCAGAAACAACAGCCCAGGGATGATCCCACCCACAATGGTCTGGGCTCTCCCCAATCAATCACTAATTAAGAAAATGCTCTATGGGCTTGCATACAGCCCAATTGTGTGGGGGCTTTTTCTCAGTTGGGGCTCCCTCCACTCAGGTGACTCTAGCCTGTGACAAGTTGACATAAAAATTAGCCATCACAACTTCCTAGATGGTTTCACCTCATTGATGGCTGTCTCTTATTAGCTACAACTGAATTTTCAGCTCTGGCTGACCAGCACTGAATGTCCCAGGAAAGCAATGGTTTCATTTAAGCAGAATCTTAACCCAACTTGTCCCATGAAAATACCTGATGGAATCCTTGCTTGGCTCTGAAATGTCACAAGCCAGGGTTCCCTCAGTGGCACCACATTCCAGGCACTCATAATAGCTCGTTAACGCTAAGCACTCATTACAGTCCTCCTACAAAATAACATGGTCAGTTCCATCACAGGGACACCCCACACTCAGTATCAGTTTCTGTATTACTTTTTTTCCTTGCCGTGATAAAACACTGACCAAAACCAGTGAGAAGAGAGCAGTTACACGCTCACATCACCATCCATCATAGGGAAAGTCAGAGCAGGACATGAAGCCGGAAGCTCGAGCAGAGGCTGTGGAAGGATGCTGCTTACTGCCCAGCTCTCCACGGCTCACTCAGGCCGCTTTCTTATAGAACCCAGAACTACCTTCCAGGAGGTGGTGTTGTGGGACACACTGTGAAGATGTGTCTTTGCCCAGGCGCCTTCTGATCATTTTAATGGAGTCCAATGGCCAACAGCTAAGCAGGCGAAAATAGAAAGGAATTCTGGTAAAAGAGTAGTTGAAAGAATCGCCAACAAGACTCGGGAGAAGCAGGATGTGCATTATGGAGATGAGGTAACTGAGCCATGTGGCAGAACACAGATTAATATAAATGGGTAAATTTAGGTTATAAAAGCTAGTTAGGAACAAGCCTAAACTAAGACTGAGCTTTCATAATTAATGAGAAGTCTCTGTGTATTTGCAGACTAGTGATGCCAACAAGAAGATACTACTACAAGGTGGCCCCACCCACAGTGATCCGGGCTCTTCCACAGTAGTTTTTTACCACAAAAATGCTCCTCACAGATGCCTATAGGCCATAAAAATGAAGGCAATCTCGCTTTCCCCAGGTTATTCAGTTTATGTCAGGCTCACAAAAGCTGATCCATACAATCATAAATTGAGTTCCTACATTCATGACAGAAATGGTTTTAAAAAAAAAACTTTCCTTTTTGGTTTTTCAAGACAAGGTTTACCTGTGTAACCTTGACTGTCCTAAAACTCACTCTGTAGACCACCTCCTTCTCCCAAGTGCTGGAAACAAAATTAAATTCAGACACATCCTACATCATTCAATCAGTTAAAGTGTGCATGGTGGGAAGACCTATAATCTCAGTGCTCTGGAGGCTGAGACAGAAAGATTGCTTTGTGTTTGGCACCTTATCTAAAAAAAATATTTAGGTAATATTTTGAAGAAGAAAAAAAAAGAACAATGTTGTCCCAAAGTATGCATCATATGTATTTTCTGGTTTTCTCAAAATCTCCTGGACTCTTTTCCAAGTCTGTGGTTGTTCTTTCTTCCTTGAAGAGCAGGAGTGAATGGCTGACACCGTAGCACCCCCTTTCCAATACTTATTCCACGAACAATCCAACTACTAAAGCTTCTGTGTGTGTCATGTTTTCTGAGACAGCGTCTCGTAGCTCAGGCCGCCCTGGAACTCACTATGTAGTCAGGGGTGATCTTGACCTCCTGATCTTCCTGCCTGCCCTCTCAGATGCTGATGTCCTACCCTATCCAACTACTCACTAAAATTTGAAAAGTGTTTTTTTTGTTGTTGTTGTTGTTTTGTGTGTGTGCCTGGGAGATAATTCAGATGGTAAAGGACTGGACACACAAGCTTGAGAGCCCTGAGTTTATCTCAAGAACACATATTCAAAACCAGGCGTGGTGGATTGTACTGGTAATTCTAACTCAGGGGAAGAAAAGACAGGAGGATGTATGGTGCTCACTAGCTAGCAAGCGTAGGCTAAGGTCTCAGTGAGAAACCTTGTCTCAAGAAAGAAAGGAAGGGAGGGAAGAAGGAAGGAAGGGAGGGAGGGAGGGAGGGAGGGAGGGAAGGAGGGAGGGAGGGGAGAAGAAGGAAAAACAAAACAAACAAACAAACCCCAAGATGAAAGACAACTTGGGGTCAACACCCAACGGTCACCGTCACCTCCACAGGCATACGTGCACACATAGAAATAACAACAAGCAAACAAAAGTTGTTTACATTTGCGTTTTGTACTTAGAGACTGCTGGGGTTGCTGGTAGCCATTACTTCCCCTCAAATTTCAGGTCACGTGCAGAGCCTTGGTTAGAGATGAGCCACCACCTATACCTACCCTCATGTCTGCCCGACTTTCCGCCTTTGGAGAAATCCCCCTAACCCTCTCCCTACCACTACTGACATTGTAATTTGATGATAAACTCTTGGAAATTTTTTTGTGAGAAATAGAAATTCAAACTTTTGTTTTGACATCAATTTTTAGATTCCTGTGACTAAAGTGTTTATTTAGAGTCACTCAGCGATTGTGTTCCGTCTTCGGGAAGAGCATGCCAGTGACAGATTCTCTAGCACTTCTCGTTAAGATGCTTTCCATGTTTTCTCGGTTGTTTTCTCAGCGGATTAGTCCCACAGCGGGTCTCCTTCAGCCTCGTGACAAACTCCTGCACTCTTCTAGAAACCTTGGATGCAAGGATTTCTATTTATTATAGTTTTCTTTTAAAAGTTTTTTTTAAGTATATGTACATATGTGTGTCTATATGTGGGTAAGCACATGTGAGTGCAGTACCTATGGAGGCCAGCAGGGGACCTCAGATCTCTTGGAGTTGGAGTTAGAAGGGGTTGTGGGCCACCTGATGTGGGTGCTAGGGACAGAACTCAGGTCCTCTGCAAGAGTACCAAGTGCCTCAAATAAAAGAAGCATCTCTCCGGTGTTCTTGATTATAATTTTCATTAGGAAGTGGATTTATTGTTATTTAGCTGCTGTTACCCCCACTTTTCCTTCTTTACTGATTTGGAAGTAATACTCCATGTGTGTGTTCCTTTGATGGTGACCCTGGACATTTGATCAAGTATGTTTAACTTCCTGCAACTTTTTAAATTTTTGTTATATTTAGTTACTCATGTGTATATGTGGTTTTCTCCTTCCACCATGTTGGTCCCAGAAATAGATCTCAGGTCATGTGACTGGGCAACAGGTACCTTTTCTCAGTGAGCCATCTTGCTGGCTGCAAAGCCACAGGCAAGCAGATTTTTTTTTTTTCAAAATCCTGCCCAAAAAGTTGGGCACCAGATATTTTATGAATTCTACTTGGTCTTGTAATAAAAACCCAGAGCCAGATATTGGGGTAAAGCTGAAAGACCAGAGACAGAGGAACAAATCACAGCCACTTCTCACCCATCCAAATCTTCATGAATCCTCAGACTGAATGCCTCTGGGTCCTCAACCAAAAGGCCGGGGGCTCAAAGGTGAAGGGCTGAACTCCTGCTTCCTCTTATTTTATCTTCCTGTCTCTGCCCGGCTCTCTCACTTTCTGGTTCAGCTTTCCTAGTGCTAGGATTAAAGGTGTGTGTCACCACCGCCTGGCCTTGAACTCACAGAGAACCAGAAGGATCTCTGCCTCCTGAGTGAGGGGATTAAAGGCGTGGGTCACCACTCTGCTGTCAATATTCACCGTTTACCCCCCAAAAAAGGGGGGTTTCTTTTCTTCTACAGCTATTTTCCTTATGCTTTAAATTTCTTCAGTTGGTGGAGATTTTAATTTTTTTATTTGTCTGAAATATCCTTTATTTCATTCTTATCCTTGAAAGACAATATTTGCTAAAAATACAATTCTAGCTTTTAAGTAACTTTCAGTGATTTGATGGTGTGCCCTGCACTGCTGAGAGTTGGTTCATCTTTACTTTCTTTTTTGACATATTTATTATATTATGTGCATTGGTGTTTTGCCTGTCTGTCTGTGAGGGTGCCAGATCTTGAAGTTAGAGATAGTTGTCAGCTGCCATGTGGATGCTGGGAATCGAAATCGGGTCCTCTGGAAGAGCAGTCTGTACTCCTAACCGCTGAGCCATCTCTCCAGTCCCTCATCTTTACTTTCTAAGAGCCCACCATTTCTCTGCGGTTCTTGTAAGACTTCTTTTCCTTTGGTATTGTTTATGTATAGATCATTTGGTGGTGGTGATTAGAAACAGGGTCTCTGTAGCCAAGACTGACCCTGAACTTCTGATTCTCCTGCCTTCACCTTCCTGGTGCTGAGATTACTGGTGTGCACCGTAGGTGTGCATCAACCCAGCTGATGCAGTTCTGGAGAGGTCTGCTCGGAGAACAGCATCTGATAATCGGTTCTCTCCTTCCATGGGTCCAAGGGACTGGACTGCCACAAGTGCCCTAACCCATTAAGACCTCTTGCCTGTCTTCTAAGTTTCTGCTTACCATCCTTTCCGGGCTTTTGGTTTGTTTGTTTTTTGCTTATAAAATAGATATCTGATATTCTTTGTTACATGTCTCCTCTCCTTTACTCTGGCTGCTCCAAAACCCCTAGAATGCTGGACATACACTCTAGCCCTGAGCTAAAGCACCAGCCTTTTAAATACTAATTTACATGGGTTTATTTTTTTGTTTTGTTTTTTACAAATTTTATTTCATATTTTATGGGCTTGGGCAACTCTCACGATACTTTTTTTTCTCAGTCTATTTTGTACACTACCCCTCACACTTAACCTTTCTTAGGCCTTTGTCCATGCAAATGATTTGATTTTCAAATGTCTTTCTCTGCTCTTATGTACTGGGCTGGTGGGCTACATTTTCAGTTTCTGAACCCGTAAGGCTCTCCTAACAGTTTTGATCCCAGACACGGGACAGAGTGAGGTTGCTGTTAGAAACTCATAGGGGCCACGTCTCCCTGTCTTCTCCCCTTGGCACAGAGCTAGGCAGGCACATGGGTCACCACCTGCCTGTGTGAGCCTAATTTTCTTATGATCCTTGGGATGTCACTTTTCAGGGATCTGGCTGACTTCCTGCTGTGGGGGCTCCAAAGCCTTGTCTCTTGTTCTTCTCATCTTGATCTTTTAAGGCTCAAACTCTGGTCCACCTGGCTTCTGTCCAAGCCAAACCCCAGTTCTGGAGCCTACTCATTTCAATCCAAACTTCCTGTAATCCCTGGGCCACTGAGGGTGGTTTCCTTAACTGTGCTATCTCAGCCATTCTGCAAAAAAGATGTCATCCCAAGACTGGAAAATACTGGTGGTTGACATTCATGGGTAAATGGTCGTTTTTTGTTTGTTTGTTTGTTTTTAATACCCTTGTCTATACAAAGGATGACTGAAGAGTCCCATGAGGAAAAGATTAATCTGGGGGTAGGGTGAGGTCGGCCAAGTGTCTCATCAGTGAGGAACATTTGCTACTCTTTCAGAAGACATGAGTTCAATTCCAAGCAACCACATCAGGTAGCTCATAACTTCCTGTAACTCCTGGCCCAGAATATCTGATGCCCTCTTCTGGACTCCTTAATACCTGCATGTATATGTACACATAAATGCATGTACACACACATACTCATGCATACACTAAATCTTAAAAAAGAAAGTATAAGAGATACTTTAAAAACATTCTTGAAAACAAAACAAAAATAAATAAATAAATAAAAACATTCCTCATGGAGTTGGGCAATGGTGGCACAGGCCTTTAATCATGGCACTCAGGAGGCAGAGGCAGGCAGATTTCTGATTCTGAGGTCAGCCTGGTCTACAGAGCAAGTTCCAGGATAGCCAGTAGTGTACAGAGAAACCCTGTCTCAAAAATCAAAAGCATACAAACAAACAAACAATTCCTCCTAGAGAGTCATGGTGAGATCGGGATGGTGGACATAATGTACCTCCGAGTAAAAGGAATGCAGAGAAATGGATAACGTTAGTAACTGGGAAGCCTCGGACAGGGCTTGCAAGTGTTCTTGTAGTGGGGTTATGTTGTTCCATTGTAAATAATTGCCCCACCTACTGTTTTAATAAAAAATGCTGATTGGCTGAAGGCAGACAGGAAGTGTGGGTGGGGCTACCAGACTGGAAAGACTCTGGGAACAGGAAGAGCAGAGCAGAGATGCCAGAGAAACACCAGTGATGAGATGATATGAGATGCCAGCAGATGCAGGTGAAAAAAGTTAAAATGCTGCTGAGAAAATATGCTGAGCCACATGACTGAACAAGATTAGTATAATGGGTTAGTTTAAGAGCAAGAGCTAGCTAACAAAATGCAAGGGCCATAGGCTGATCAGCATAAAATTAATACAAGCATCTGTGTGTTTCTGTGGGACAGTAGGTCAGAACTTTTGGGCCAGAAACTCATACTACATGTTCTTTATTTTGTTTTGTCTATATTTATATAGGTATGGGACATGTGTTATAAAAAGTCAAATAAAATAGATTCTTCCATGCTCTGCAGCCAAAGGATCTCCTCATATATAGTCTACCATGTCATTAGAAGCAAAATTGACACCCTGTTGAAATCACCAGGCTTCAGAAGGAAGAAGCTACTGATGACCCAGGTCACATCTCTCAACCAATGAAAATGAGTAAGAAATATGTGTGTTGAATAATGCACAGTTGTTCAGAGATAGACACAAGTCAGCACGTTTGCCTGAATGGGAAGCAGGGAGGTGAGCCTTGAGCAGGCTGGAAGAACCCCTAAGCAGGTAGGGACAGGCCTGCTGACATACCTTGACTCTGAGTGCCACCGAGGGGCTTGAATTTTCAGTGTGGATCCCACGCATGCGCTGCTTCCAATGTTCCGTTTCAGGGTTCCAACCTTTGTAGTTTGAAGGAAGATATTTCTACTCCAGCTCCTTCTATAATCACACTGTTGGTTTCACACGTGAGAACACACACACACACACACACACACACACACACACACACTATCAAGGCCACGCAAAGGTTTAAGAGAATTCCCAGGCAGGTACAGAAACAAAAGCAAGACAGAAGGAGAAGAGAGCGACCAAAACATGGCATCTCTTTTTTAGAGAAGGGGTGTGCACAGGTTTACCTAGTCACGTTTAGGGGCGTGTCTCTGTATGCGCCCTGGGAGGTGCTTCTGTATGCAGTGCCTCTCGGGTTTACGCAGCCCCGCCCAGGGGCGTGCCCCCATACGAGGTGCATCCCACCGGAGCCATGTTGGCTCCACCACGTGGAGTGCCAGGAATGCTTACACACACCATGTCCACCACCACCCCCAACTCATGGTGTTGATTTGCCAAGGTTCTTGCTGGACTGACTCCCTGTCAATGCCTTTGTTTGCTCTTCTGTTATTATTGATAAAACACTATGACCAAAAGCAGACTGAGGAAAAAGGGGTCATTGGGCCTGGGCTCACACTTTCCTATCACAATCTATCACTAAGGGAAGCCAAGACACAAAGTCAAGGCAGGAATCTGAAGGCAAGAGCTGAAGCAGAGACATTGGGAGAACACTGCTTACCGGCTGGCTCACTCACCTTTGTTAGACAACCCAGGAACACCTGTCCGGGGACCTGCAGTGGACTAGACCCTTCCATATCCATTATTAATCACGAAAGATGCCTCCACAGACTTACCTAAAATCCAGTACGATACGGGAGGTTCTCAGTGAGATACCCTCTTCCTAGATGGTTTTAGCTTGTATCAAGATGACAGTACAACTGAGCATTTGTCCCTTAGTGAGAATGGTCCAAGTTCAAGATGTCCTGAGTGTTCTTCCAAAGTAGTACGGAAGTCTGTAGGAGGAGTCTCCTTCCGAGATGTCCTAGAAAGGAAGCCATCACTCTGGGGCAGGAGATCACACCTCTTCGTTCACAGCAAAGCTCCCAAGGCAGGAAAGTTACATTTTCACACTGTCTCAGAACAAACATAACCTTGAAATGTGTTTCTCAAATTAATACATTCAGTCAAAAAAAAATCTTTAATGTATTGATTGTATGTCAGGTAACCATGGGCTGAGTGTTGGAAACACAGCAGTGAACAGGACAAAAAAAGTTATCATGGCTATTACATTCCACATCATTCTCTGCAGGCCTTTATGACAGTTCCCCTCCTCTCTGAACTTAGGTTAGTACCTGTGGTTGGTATGATGTTTTGATCCCAGCTTTTATGAGAAAAATGTTAGACATGTCCCTCCTCTGGCTGGTGGCAGAAGTCCTCTGCATGCTGCCCACAGGGGACCAGAGGACAGGAGGCCGAAAATAACCCTCACTCGTGGGGGTTCCTAAGGCCAAGATGGCTCCGTGGAAAAGAACAGTGTTACTGAGCTGTTCCAGAAGGTGGGCGTTTGGTTTCCCCCATCAGGCAGCTCACAACTTCCTGTAACTTCTGCTTCGGGATTTGACACCCTCCTTTGGCATCTGAAGGCACCTGACACCCATTCACATTCGCATATAGACACACATGCAAACACAAAATTAATTTTTTTAAATCTTTAAAAAAGAAAACAAGGGGAAATGGAGAGATGGCTCAGAAGTCAAGAGTACCTGATGTTCTTGCAGAGGATCTAGTTGAGCCCCCAGCACCCACATCTTTAACTTCAGTTTCAGGACATTTTAACATCCATGGTGTCCATTTCTGACATCTATGGACACCATACATGCAGGCAAAACCTTTAGCACCAGGTGTGGGGATGCGCTTCCTTAATCACAGGACTTGGAAGGCAGAGACAGGCAGACCTCTATGAGTTTGAGGCTAGCCTGGGCTACACCATAAGACCCTGCTTCAGCAAACAAACAAAAGGTTAAATTCTAAACCTTCTGGGGCTGGGTATGGTGACACATATCTTTAAGCCTAGCACTTGGGAGTTAGAAACATGTCTACGAGTTTAAGCCAGATATATCCTGCCCTGCCATATGGGAATAAAAAGAAAATAGTCACACTAACAATTAATGTTTATTGAGTGCATACTGTGTGTAAGAGTAATATATGAATGTGTATCAACTACCTCCTTCTAACTCCATTAGAATGCATGTATTTTTATCTCCAGATTGCAGATAAAAATAAAGTCACCATTTATTTGTAAAATTGTTCTGTGTCCCACCACTGTGTGAAAAAAATTTAACAGTGTAGAATTGTGATGTTGGAGTCTAGTGGCCATGTATAAAATGAACTGTAGGGAGGAGAAACTGCAAAGTTCTTAAGTGCTTATTATACAAGAGTCGTTAGGAAAAGGAGACAAAAGCCCAAATCAGGCTGATGACAGTGAAACTTAAGAGCAGGGGAAAAAAGGAATGGACTTGCAAGACATTGCTGAGGAAAAGAGGCTTCCACAGGTACCTCTGCATGGCTGAGTCCGGGTGTCCCACACAAAGGTGAGCCCACTCTTTGAGAGAGATTCCAAAGAGACGCACCCATTTGTCAGGGGAGATGAGAAGCTCAATTTTGAAGTAGACTAAATGTCTAAGGGGCTTGTGGGGTACCCAAGAAGATATGACAAGCATGTACAGCTTAGAGATTTGATCTAGGGAACCTGCATCAAGATAGAGGGCTGTTGCTATGGGATAATGCTCTTGTACACTGTAAAGATTTGTCACTTGTATTGGCTTAATAAAACACTGATTGGCCAGTAGCCAGGTAGGAAGTATAGGCGGGGCAACCAGAGTAGGAGAATTCTGGGAAGAAGAAAGCCATAGAAGCAGTCACCAGCCAGACTCAGAGGAAGCAAGATGAGAATGCTGGACTGAGAAAAGGTACCAAGCCACATAGCTAAACATAGATAAGAATTATGGGATAATTTAAGTGTAAGAACTAGTTAGTAATAAGCTTGAGCTACTGGCTGTGCATTTATAAGTAATATTAAGCCTCTGAGTCAATTATTTGGGAAGCAGCTGCTGCTTATTTGGAAGTTGTTGGCAGGACAGAAACTTCTGAGCACAGGCTGTGTAGATGGATGAGTCAATAAAATGTTACTATGCAAACAAGAAGACCTGATTTCAGATCCCCAACCTCCACATAAAAAGACAGATGTGGCAGCACAGGTCTGTAATCCCAGCACTAGGGTCTTAGCTTTATTTCTATTGCTGTGACAAACACCCTGACAGAAAGCAACATCAGAGAGCAAATGGTTTATTTGGGTTACACTTTCCAGGTTACAGTCCATCATTTCAGGGAAGTCAAGACAGGAACTTCAAGGCATCACATCCACGATCAAGCGAGGAGAGACATGAAACATTCCACTCTCATTTTTGCTCACTCTCATTCAGGTCTTGCCTATCTCATATAGCTTAGGACTTCCTGCCTAGGGAATGGTGTTACCCACAATGGGTTATGCTTCTCTACAACAATTAACAGTCTAACACCTATAGAGAGATCAACCTGGTTTAGACACCTTCTGAGTTGAGGCTCTGTTCTCAGGTAATTCAAAGTTCAGGCAAAGTGACACTGAGAACTATCACAGCTAGGGAACTGGAGGATGCTCAAGGTCTGCTGACCACACCAATCTAGCGAAATCATTGAACTCCATGTTCAGTGAAACCCTGAATCAAGCAATGAGGCAGAGCTGGCATGCCTTTTATCCCAGCACTTGAGAGGCAGAGGCTTTGTCCACATAACAAATTCTAGAGTGTTCATGGCTACATAGTGAGATTTTCTTTTAAAAACAACAAAAGTCACCCAAAAAACAGTGGGGAGTAACTTAAAAAGGCATCTACTGCTGACCTCTGGACTCCACACAAATGCATGCCTGTGTGCACAAGATACACAAACGTAGATAAATTAGAAGACACACATATTAGATGATAATAGAATGATTTAGTGAAATATAAAACTTAGTCTAAGGACACTGTGATGGCCATCTAATGAAGGAATAACTTTTCAGAGTGAGATAGAGGCCCTAGATAAGTGCTCATTTAAAAAATGATTTTCCAAGAGGTGTTTGATGCTGCAGAGTCCAAAGACAATTATGACTGAAAAAGACATTTCTGGAAATTTATATAGAAAAGAAAGATGGACATATGATATAAATGCAATAAGATACAACAACATATTTCAGTGGTAGAACATTTAATATAGTATACACAAGGTCTTGGGCTCAATCCCCATTACACACATACACACAATTCAACTCAGTGAAATGTTATAAAGAATAGAAAATGAGAGGCAAATATGCTTTTGATTGATGGGAAAGTGTAAGGAAGCATGGTATAAAAAGGTACAACCGGGCACTCTCTCCCTTTGAGACTGGGATTGAATTTGAGATTATCTTGTTCAGTTTCTCCTGAGTGCTGAGATAACAGGTGTGGGTCCCCAAGTTCTTCCTTCTTTTCTCTTTCCTACTTCTTTACTGTTTTAAGGCATATATAAAGAACTGTAAGTATCTAGGGATCTACACAGAGACTTTCCTGATAAGGGCTGGAACACAGTTTACTGACAAAGCTATTCTCATTACATAACAAGTCCAATCTGAAATACATGAGACTTGTCTTTAAAAAAATACTTTAAATCCAATTCCTCCCTGCCACCCAAGACAGGGTTTCTCTGTGTAGCCTTGGCTGTCCTGAAACTCACTCTGTAGACCAGGTTGGCCTTGAATTTACAGAGATCCAACTGCCTCTGCCTCCAAAGTGCTGGGATTAAAGGCATAGTCTAACCTTATCTCATCTTGTGCTTCTATTTATTTTTAAATCTATTTTCTGTAGCAACTCTGTTCAATAAAATGTATATGAAATACATATTTTAAGTGTTAAAGAAGCCATATTGAATAGTTAGAAAGAAAGCAGGGCTGAGTATGCTAACAGATGCAGACCGTTCTCTGTGAGTTCCGACTAGCCAGGGCTACATAAGATCCTGTCTCAACAACAATAACAACAAACACTTGGAAGAAAACAGAAAAATCTTAATAAATTAAATTTAACCTGATATGTCCATTACAATGTACAACTAATGAAAGTATTAATAAGATATTTTATATTTTAAAAATGCTAAGTCTATCTAATACCCAATTACCCAACATTGTGTATATTATTTTACATTGTTGGACTTCTTGCTTGTGTGTTCAAAGATGCTGCAAATTTATATTTTCCGAACATTTAAATTTGGATGATCAACATTTTATTCACCTAATTAGTATATGTGGCTCTTGGCTCTTGAATTAGGGAACAGAGCTCTATAAAGCAATAGTAGCAAGCATTTATCAAGGGCTTACTATGTGCTGGGCACTGTCCCCAATTGCACCACGTGGGGACCATAACTCATTCAGCCCCACAATAACTTCAGGAGTCTGTCATCATCTTAAGCATATAAAGCTCTTGCAAGGACGTGGTCACGAAAGTTTGGGAGCTGTGCACACCACTTTCCTGTTATAATGGGGTAGAAGTTGGACTGCAAAGGCTTGAGTACAGAGGAAGCAAGAAAATTGGCCAGAGGCTGAAGTTATTCAGTAAATTGGATGGTCAGCTGGGCTTGATGACACACACTTACAATCCTAGTTTTCTGAAGACAGAGGCAAGATCATCACTCTGAGCTTAAGGGTGGCCTGTCTCAGAAATTAATTTTAAAAAAAAGTGGATGATTAAGAAAAAAAGTCAAGAAACACAGAAACATAAGGGCAGAAAAATCTTCCCAGGGATGGAGAGACATGCGGGGAGAGCGGCTGAGGAGGAAGCAAGGAGATGGGAAACTTCTGGGACATGGATGCGGATAGATTGTTGGATGGAGTTTCCCACCTAGCAGAGGTGCTGATGGAGAAATTGCCTGGCTTGGCCAGACCTGGCACCATAGCCTTGTAGCTAAAAGAAAGATGTAAAGGGATGTGCTTAGTTGATCACCACAAAGAGGACAGCAACAGTAACTTTAGCCCAGGGCTTCTATGGAGTGGGGTCTGGGTCCTGTGCACCAAGTGGAACCTGATTTAATCTCTGCAGACTTCTCATAGAATACTTGCCACTTAACAGGCATGCAACCAGGTTTTGTTTGTTTTGGAGACAGGGTTTCTCTGGCTGTCCTGTAACTCTGTAAACCAGGCTTGCCTTCAACTCATAGAGATTCACCTGCCTCTGTCTTCTGAGTGCTGGGTTTAAAGGTGAGGGCCACCATAGCCAGCTCTGAGGCAAGATTCTTGATTCTCATGGTCCAGTATACAGAGTCTGGATTTGGGTCCATGTCATCTCAGAGACTGAGGAGACAGAACAGGTGATTCAGGTTTGTTCAGCAGGGTAGGAGCCAGGATCGCTGAAGAAATCAAGGCAATAGATTGGACAGCTGCAGAGTGAACGAAACACCCTGGCAGATGTGGGCGGGGGGGGGGGGGGCTCCGTCTCCTGGAAAAGAAGAGCGCAGGTGGTTAAAGTGGGCATCAGTCTGAAGGCGAAAGGAAGCAGTGTTTTCTCTAAGGAAACATAGGAAAGGTTTGTAAGCTACGGAGGGGCAGAGCGGGGTAGAGGGCATGAAGAGAGAACTGGGTAGGAAGTGATGCAAAATCCAAAAAGAGATGGAAGCCTTAGCGACCTCTCCAGCTGCTTGCAGGGGAGTAGCTAGAAAGAAGAGGCCCTAAGGGGGACAGAAACAGGGAACCTGGCAGGGGAGTAATGCCAGCAGACAGACAGGAGAGAACTGGGGAATTACAGGACAGAAAGAGAGAGGAAGGAGAATTAAAAAAGCAAAACAAACAAACAAACAAACAAAAACAACTTTGCCCAGAGCACACCAGCATCTCATCCTAGGGATATGAGTCTAGGCAGTTCCAACTCCATCGGGACTGTAATGGGCCAGCTCCTCTGTGCTCTACTTCATGATCTGTAGAAGGTTTTGTTGTTGTTTTTATGACAACTGGGCATTTAAAAAGAGCTTAAAAAACACTACAAGGAAAGCTGTGGTCTAGAAAGTCTGTGACTTGGGGGTGGTAATGAACCAGAACAGGTACTTTAGATACAAGACTGGGATGGTGAAGACAGGTCCAAAATCCCGACCTGATTTGTCTCCTTTAACGAGTAGCTACTGTCTAGGCTCGACATGAAGACGGGAGCCTAAGGATGGACTCACAGGATTCAGCCCCAGAGATCAGCAAGGGTACCAGTTCTGTCATCTCCTCCATACAGAGCCCTGCACTTGGTTGTCGCCCCAGAGCATTGACCTAGACAGTTTTATGCACTGATCTCTGCCCAGGCCTTGCTCTAGCAAGACCATCTTCCAGATCCTCACCTCTGCCATTTTAGTCATTAAGCCCCCACCAGCCAAGCACGTCCCTTTGACACCGGACTTGGCAAAGGAAAAAGAGGAGGAAGTAGGAATTAAGTGGATAGAGAAGCGGGGAGGTGAAGGGGGACAGCCCTAGACAGGAACGGAAGTAGGGGGTGGGAATGCATCACAGGAAGAGGTAGGGAAGCCAGTGAGAGACTGGGCACTCTGTGGGGATCGGGTACCAAGTGGATCCCCAGGAAAGCCCGAATGTCTGGCCCTGGGTTGTCCAGGATGCGAAGGGGCTGCAAGGTGCAGTCCCCTTTCAACCTCCTCTAGCCGCCTCCTCTCCAACTCGCCCAAGGGGGCCGGAATGGCACGGGCTTGCGGGGGCTTTTCGGAGCAGTCAAGTGGAAAATAGACTTTAACCCGCTTTGTAGCTGCGAGGGCGCCGGGAGCGCTCTACCGGACCAAGGCTCCGGGCATTCCGGCGGGCCGCTGCCAAGACCTGGCCTGGAGTCCCCCGCAGAGTAGTAGAGCTTGCCCTTCGGGTCTCCGGAGGCCTAGCGTGGATGTGAGCGCTCCGACCATGCACCGGCCAGTAAGACTCACCCGGGCTGCGACCAGAAAGCAGAATTCTCTTCGATCTTCTCGTCAAACACGAGCAAGGGCTGGGTCCGGACCCCATAAACCAGAGCCCTCCTAGGCCACAGCACCCTAGGAGGCTGGAGTGGAAAGTTTACAGAATACAGGTTCTAATAGTCAACCGCCCTCTCGCCCTTGGGCTTAGTGCATGCAATGGGAACTAGAATAAACAGATTTGCACACTGCCCTGCGGGCCCCAAGTGAAAGGGGAATGTCTACGCGGCCAGGTTGCCACTGCTACCGAAAAATCGCGGGCCCGTCCTCTAGAGAGGCAGGCGAGCAGCAAGGTCAGCTCCAACTTAGAAAACAGTGACCCAAAGACCCCCTTTTGGCCTGGTCATCGAACACTGGAGCCTGAGATCGCTCTGCTCTTGAGGACCGCGGTCTGGTGGGAGACAGTCGCCGCGCGGGGAGCCTAGCAAAACCGCTGCATTGAAGAGCCGCGAACTGCTGCGGGAGAGCTGCGGAGCGCTGAGTACTGTGGGTTCTTCCCGGACAGTGCGAAGCTGGCCCCTGGTCAAAAGGATGCACGTCCTGTTTGAAGAGCTGTACCCTGAAATAACCAGAACACGCAAAATTTCAGAAAAATGGCTACAGCTTCATAAAACGGCTCCAGAGACTGAGGGTGGATGACTAGGAGGACTTCTTAGGTTAGGCGAGCGCGGAGCAGGTTCTCCGGAGAATCTAGGCTGGACCCCAAACACCCACCCTATACAGGAGTCCAAGTTCTCTAAGAAATGAAATGACGTCCCAGAATGAAGGGTTCAACTGCGGTACACTCTAGAAGAGTTGATGCTTTTTCCTCGAACCCAGGCTCTGCAGATGTTCCCTTCAGACAGAAGGAGCAGCTGGAGGACCAAGTCAGAAATTTAAGATGTAGAAAGGGGAGGAGTGGGGTGGAGAGACACTAGGTCGAGTGCTATCATTCCAGTCCGGTTTTTGCCTCCGACTGGGGGCCGTGCGCCCCCCCACCCGCCATCCATCGCCCCGCCCCACCCCGCCCCCCACCTTGGGGCAGGTGAGCGGTGGCCAATGGGCGAGCGCGGGGCAGGTGCCCGCTAACTCTCTCCTAGCAGAGCAGCCCCCGAGGCCTGGTAGGGCAGTGCTAGGAGGATCGCGGGTGGGGGTCGGTCGCAGCGTGACTTGTAAGGGAAAGAGCCAGAAGGACCGCAGAAGCGGCTCGCAGTAGTACACGAAGCCCGATCCTGGGCGGTTGCCGAGAGCTGCCCACTGGGCCGCCGGGACCACGTTCCTGGCCGTGCGTATTGGCTCAACTCGGTGCAAGGACTCTTGCACGCCCCTCGCAGCTCTCCGCCTGGCTCTCCCGCAAGGGCCGAGCGCGGGCGGGCGGGCAGGCGGGCGGGGGAGGTGAGGAGTGCAGGCGTGAGTGCATGTGCCTGGCTCCGTGCACACCCCGCAGGGCGGCAGCGCCAGGGAACCGAGCGGGTCCCAGAGCCCCGCTACCTCGCTCCGCTTCGGCGGCCGCGATCATGTTCCAGCCCGCGGCCAAGCGGGGTTTCACCATAGAATCCTTGGTGGCCAAGGATGGTGGCACCGGTGGGAGCCCTGGCAATGGGGGCGCGGGCTCCCTTCCGCTGGCAGTGGCCGCCTCCGAGGAACCGCTCAGGCCCACGGCGCTCAACTACCCTCATCCCAGTGCAGCCGAGGCGGCCTTCGTGAGTGGCTTTCCGGCCGCTGCGGCCGCGGGCGCCGGTCGCTCGCTCTACGGAGGGCCGGAGCTTGTGTTCCCGGAGGCCATGAACCACCCGGCGCTGACAGTGCACCCGGCGCACCAGCTGGGCGCCTCCTCGCTGCAACCCCCTCACTCTTTCTTCGGCGCCCAGCATCGGGACCCTCTCCACTTCTACCCCTGGGTGCTTCGGAATCGTTTCTTCGGCCACCGCTTCCAGGGTGAGTGTCCACGTTGTGTCCGAGACCTGGGGACGCGGGAGAGGCTCGGTGCGGCGGCGGGGCTGTTCAAAAGTTGTTGCGGACAAGGCTCGGGGATCAGCCTTGGCTGTGCGCAGGCGATTAGACTGTGGTCTGTTGTGTTGGTCTTTCACCCGGGAAGTGAGGTTGGGACCTCCACGCTTTCCGAAGAATGAGACCGGTTAGGATACAAACCCAGGAGCTTTCTAGGAGCTTTTTTCTGACCTTCCTTTGGCTAACCTTAGTTTTCTTTACTACTAAACTGGTCCCATCCTTGAAAGAGTGGAGGGTCCTCCGCCCTTCTAGTGCCAGAGCTTTGAGCTGTGACTGTACTTCGCTCTGGTGGTCATCACAAATCTGGACGGGTCGGGGCAGGGGAAAGTCCACCTGTGCACCCTAGCTCAGTGGGAAGCAGGGCAGTGGGGTGTGTTCACTCTGCTGTCTTGGGATGTTTCTCAGCAACCTTGGCCACAAGTCTCCAAGTCACATGTGGCCTCTTGGACCTAACATGGGGAAGGCTTGCAGTAAGCAAATTGACTTTCTTCCCCAGCGACCTCCTTGTGGAACCCACCAGACTATTAGAATCTCAGTACAGTCTTTAGGGGGTGGCTTTTAAGGTCATAGCCAGTCTTAGACCCCCAGGGTCTGCAACTGCAATTGATTTAATAGCTAAAACCTCTCCAGTCGCCACACACACACACACACACACACACACACACACACACACACACAGATCAGTTATCTGACTTTCTTAAAGGGAGTTTTTTGCAATTCATTTTCTTTCTTTGATTTGCAGCTTTTCCTTTCTTTCGTTAAGAAAAAAAAAATTGGCCTTGATACCTATAGTAATTGATTTAGTTCAGACGTTGGTATAGATTGGACCTCAACCTTCTGAGTTTCCATAGGTACATTCAGCGTTTCCTGAAACAGCAGCAAAAAAGAAAATGAGGTTGGCACTTTGGCTCTAGGAACTACTTTGACAGTAAGCCAAGGGTACATGGCCAAAATGAATCTGATATTTAATGATATTTAATACAATTATTTATATGATAAAAACATTTTTGAAGCTTTAGTTATAGTTGCATGATTGCCTCGGAGAAAAGCTATTTGGAGAGGGCCTTATTTGTCAGTGACCCCAGTCTCACCTGGCCACCACTTACTAACCGAGAAAACCCCCGTTCATCTACTACCGTAATTATCTCAGCAAGTATTTAGGTGAGCAGATTTTTCTCCTCAAAGATTTGCCCAGGGGGAAGGGAAGAGCCTTTGGTATTAGCTGCTTTAGCTATCATTTCCCACCACTTAACGTCAATGCTTACTACTAAAATGAGGTTTTATTCAGATTTAGTTAACTACCCGCGTCCCCAAAAGCTCTATCTTCAGCTTCGCGCCTATTGATAAGAGTTTTGAGTCTTCGAGACTGTGAGCCCATGGCTGAAGGGACCTGGGCTGGTGATGGATCAGGGGCCCTGGAGGAGAGGGTGCAGAGGATTCCTAGCCTCCCGAATGAGACTTTCCCGCTCTTAGTCCGGAGTCTCACGTTCTTCCCTCCACCTTTCTCACCTCTGGCCTCGAGCGCGCTGATCCGACTCGCCCGAGGCTGGTGAGGCTGGTGGCGCCTTTTGAGAGATGCAGCATTCGGGCTCCGAGCATCCTCAGCCAGGAAAAGCCAAAACATTCTCTGCAAAACCCTCTCGGAAATTTCCGCGGCTCCCTGAGCCATCGATCCCAGCTGGTACCATGTGGAGTTGCACAAACGGTGGGCTTTTTCCTCTCCAGAACCGCGTCTTAACGCGGAAAAGGATTCCAGTGTGGCTGCGCTTGCCTGCAAACTCGGAAGTCCGATGGGTGCTGACCGACCTTTGCAACTCTGAGACGCAGCCCTGAAGCCTGAGTCCCCGCGATGCTGCCTCCTCCAGATCCCGCCGGGCCTCGGGGCTAAAAACCCAACCGTCCCAGGCTTTCCGGGCGCCGCGTTTTCTAGAGAACCGGGTCTCCGCGTTGCTCATTTCAGTCCCGTTTTGATGCAAGAAACAAAACCCTACCAGAACGAAAAGGAACTGCGTTCTGTGCGCAGCGCTTTCGGGCAGCGCGAGCCGGTGGCGCCTGGAAGCCGCTTCTCTCCTAAGCAAAGAGGAGAAGTCGGGGTGCACGGTCAGGACCTCCAAGCTGGGGGCCAAACGGGAGAAACCCGCAAAGATTGAGCAAGGTTGCCTTCTTTTGGTGATATCTCCCAGAGATCAGTAACTTTCTGGACTGGAGAGCTGCGTCTGAAGGGGATTAAGGGAGACCCAGCCCTCCCAACCCGCTGCGGTTGCGGGTACTAGCTTTAAAGGGCGCCTTTGTTCACGCAGGAGGAGGGAAGAGGTTATCTCCGCTTTACCGGCCACCTCTCCTGGTTCTAGCTCCAGGCCATTCTGCCCGGGCTTTCAAGTCTCTAGCTAAAGCAGCCTCTCCTTCTAGGACTGGAGCTCCCGCCCAGGGCGCTTCGGATTTTCGCTCCCGCTGCTTCCCGCAGCCTGCTTCTTAGAACCTCCATTGCTAGTTCCCAGCCATAGCCTTACAGAGGCCTGCAGAGAGATGTGGCAATTTTCACATCCTAACTCCTAATTCCAGGAAAGGATGGATTCATATTCCTTTCCGATGGGTGTCTGAAACTGACACCCTCTCTCACAGCCTGAAATTGCTGAATCCAAACAGGCTGCATCCCAGCCTTGAGCTTGTTCTGTCCTGTGGCTCAAACTGTGTGGGCTCCCGTGGAAGTGGGTTCTCATAAGTCAAAGAAAGAAGCTTCCAGGTACATAGATACCTCACCACCCTTGTCTTTACAGAAACATGTAGCTATTGATTATTATCGTCCGATGTTTAATTTTGTGCTAGACATCATCTTTCTCACTAGAAAAAGCTTTGTGGGTTTTTTTTTTTTTAATCAAATAACTCGTCATCACTTATCAGTGTTCTGGATAATTTTATAGCCTCCTGCTTCTTCTATAGCAGGGTCAGGAAGACTACATTTCAGCCTATGTATATGGACACATAATGGGGCACATGCTAACCATTACAACAGGACACTAGAGAGGAAACTGAAAACCAGAAGACTTCAGTCATGACAAAACTTGCTCTGGTTCTCCTCATCCTAGAGGGTTTTAAAGACAGAGAACACTTTTTCACTCAGGTGACTGGCACACTCCCCAGCATCTCAGTACAGCCATTAGAGAACACCGCAGCCCAGCTCAGTCTTGCTTTGTCAATTCTGCACTTCCATGCACACCTCTGCATCCCACTTACTCAGACCTGCGTGGCTTTTCCATGCACAGCCTCACTTCTGTATAGGTTGGGTCAGACAGCAGCTGAGACCAAACTCTCAGAACGCTGAGACACACAGGCCTCTCTCTCCCCACGGGCCCCTCTCTGGATCATTTGTCCATAGGAAACTCCAGTTGGGGTTTTACCTGGACTCAGAACAGCGTGGGCTTTTGAAGCAATTTATTTAATAAGAAAGGCTTCTTGTCCACTTCTGTCACCTTTCCCTGGACTTCCAGGCTGGTCCTCACCCAAGTCCTCTTATACACCCCAAGAATAGGCTTTTCATCCCCGACACTCTCCACCGTCTCTGCTACCCAGCTGAAGCGCCTCCTTCAGTCAGACCTGAGCATCCATCCTGAGACGGCTTTTACCATCCATGGCTTAGGGGGGCAGATGCCCATCCTTCACTCCCCAGGGACATCCTGTCATCCTGTGGTATAGCAGTGCAGACCCAACCACTTGAACTGGGTAGGTGATAGGAGGTCAGTTCCAGACAACTGTGTTCCAAACAAGATTCCAGCAACCCAGTTGACTGGCATAGGCCTCTAAAGCCCAGGGATAGTTAACCAGTAGAGGGATCCAGTTAGTCTACCTGCTGAATTTTAACAAGGGCACCTCATGAAGTGACTGTTTCACTTACATAGCTTTTCCAGAAATGGGAGATCTCATCTGAATTGTCCAGATTGCTATCTTCAGAGTAAAACAGTAGGGTCCAATTGAGTCGACCCAGTAGCCATCTCTGAAGATATTAATTGGATCAGTCAATCTCAGCAGCTAACTCTGTCAAAACATCCCATCTAGGACTCTGTTGTAAGGTCAGAGGAAGTGATACAAGGTACTGTGTGAGGACCAGTGCATGCCATTCTCAGGGATTTTTTTTCAGTCCCTTAGAATGTGCAACTGTCTGGGGGTCCATTGTGTGTGTGGAGGGGCACCAAGCTGGAGCGGTGGGTAGAAGCCTGCTCTGGCTTTTATACTTTCTGACCACCACCCCATTCTTAGTCCTTTTCAGTGTAGGAGCAAAGTGTGGGAGATTTGCCAAGGGACAATCACACTCTGAAATCTTATACAGTAATGGGGGATGAAGGGGAAACTAGAGGGTATATTTACACACACCCATAGGGGAATGAATATATATGTATATATACATATATGTATATGAATGTGTGTATATATATGTATATATATATAGTGAGGACAGTGTCTACATATTTATTTCCATGTTCTTTCAGCTCAGGACTACTCAGGGAGGAAACAGGAGCCTTTCCCATGAGAATAGCTTCCATTTTTTCAGCCTTTCCTTATGTGCCTGCCCTTACAGTGTTTTAAGAACCCTAGGGTTTGCTTGTTTGATGGACCTAGCTTGCTTTTACCTCCTGCGCGAGGGTGGAGCCTAGGGCCCCGCTGGTAGCGTTTTTCAGCAGGCTAGTAGTAGCCAGAGCACTTAGCTGCAGGAGTCCTGTAAGCATGCCTTAGAGTCTTTACTTGACTTATAGTTGATCTACCTATCAGCCTTGCTCTTTCCTCATTACCTTTCTGACTCCCGGCCCTGTCCTCTCCATAGTTGGTCTAGGGGAGGGATGCTTCAGGATTAGATAATTAAAAGCTCTGGGGCCCGCAGTGGAGGTAGAGTTGCAAGGGCGCAGGAGAGACCTAAGGGACTTTTGCCATCCCTTGGCCTTTCTGCTTCCCCTGGCAACGCTGGATTTGGGCTGGTAGGGCCTTAGTCAGGCCTGGACTCGCCTCTTGGCTCAAGAGTGGATTCTGCTTGTCATCCCCTGCGGGTAGCTCTGGAGCGTGGTTTCAGGGCAGCTGCAAGGGGAAAGGGAGACGTGGAGGTGGAGGTCAGGGATTGCAGAAGCAGCAGGGCTTTTGGGGCTGAGGCCTGCGACTCACCGCGCCACTTCTCTCTGTCTGTACCTGCTTGTGCTGCTGTCGCCTCTGGGCTGCAGCAAGCGACGTTCCCCAGGACGGGCTGCTTTTGCACGGGCCCTTCGCACGCAAACCCAAGCGGATCCGCACGGCCTTCTCGCCCTCGCAGCTGCTGAGGCTGGAGCGAGCCTTCGAAAAGAATCACTACGTGGTGGGTGCCGAGCGGAAACAGCTGGCTGGCAGCCTCAGCCTTTCGGAGACGCAGGTAAGCATTCCCCTGCCGCAGCCTCAGACTGCCTGAGGTGGATGGATGGTTCAGGGCTCCCGACCTATTGGATTCCAAAAGCCACCTGCAGTGTTGCCTCCCGAAACCTTACCCTTTCTCAATGCTTGCCGGATAAGTTGCAGGAGTGTTGATTTGGAATGAGAAAGGGTCTCGCTATGTAGCTCAGGCTGGCCTTGAACTTGCAGCAATTCTTCTGTCTCTGTCTCCAGCGTGCTAGGATCACATAAATAAGTCAATTAGCCCAGCTTTCTCAGGTCTCATAATCGGCATTAAAGATCCCACCAGAAGAATAGTAGATGGAATTTGATCCACAGTGCACCCAGGACAAATGACATCTAAATGATACAGCACTCACAACTCTCTCTCTCTCTCTCTCTCTCTCTCTCTCTCTCTCTCTCTCTCTCTCTCTCTCTCTCTCTCTCTCTGTGTGTGTGTGTGTGTGTGTGTGTGTGTGATCCAGTCTTTTCTGCCCTGTCTGCACTAATAGTAATAGGCAAAGCCAGTGAGACCTCAGCTGACCTCCAGCACCTGTGGTGTGAGCACAAAGAAAGCTAATGTCAGCTTCACAACAGAAGGAATGAGCCAGTAGAGGTCAGCCCCTAACTGCAGTGTGAGAGTGGCCCTGGCCCTGATCCCCACTCGGGCCATCATCAGCTAGGGCTCTGAGTATTGTGGCACGTTCAGCCTTGAGCCTCTGAAAGTGTCTTGGGAACTGAGACAGTGGACTTAAGCTCCCTCCTGAGCAGGGAAAGGAGGGAGGGAACTGTATTGGTGTTGGGAGACTTGAATGGGGGTGACATTACAATTTCCAGGTTTAGTAATTGATTATTTAAGGAAAAACACTAAAGAAGTCTAGGGAACCATAAGGAGGCAAGCATAAGGGTTTTGTGTTGTTGTTGTTTGTAAGAACCTGACCATATATGAACACCAGTGGAAGTGCCATCGAATGCCTGGTCCAGTACAGGACTGAAGCAGCTGAGTGACTCTCACCCCAGTGGTATACTGGACTGGTTAGGCCTTCTGACCCTGCCAGCTCCTAGATGCCCAGCTCCTTCTCTGCTGGTACTGATTCTGCCCCTGCTGTACACTTCCCGGCCACCCCTCTTCAGATAGGAGGAGCACCTATGCCTCCCTTTAGCTTCTGGGATATCATGGGGCGCTAGTCTGGTAAACAGAGCCCCTGGCTGCATCCCAGGTTCCTACACTGATCTCATTCACTGATCCTGGCATTTTGGTTATAGTATCTGCTACCCCATATATACAATTAAAGCAGGGTTTCCCTCCAGGTTACCACAGGACTGCAGACCCTGTAGGTTTTCAGGGGTTGCTGGTTGACAGCTCTAACTGAAAAAAAAAAAAATCTTACAAAGCAAAAGGAGTTAAAGAAAGCAATGTTTAAAAAATAAGCTAATAAAATAACACCTCTTTTCCCTCCTGGCAAACAGTACTTTATAATTATTGTTTAAAACAAGGTGTCAACTTAAAAATGGTGTTTATAATTAACTTCATGTAAAAAGTAATATTTATTAAATGTTAATTGCAGAAATGAAAGAAAACAAAACAGTTTATAATTCTACCACCCACAGATTAGTACTTGTTGAAATCATGTCATTGTTTTTAAACTTTTCATTTTTTAGCACAGTGAGAGCATGTTTAATTTTCTTTCAAACTGAATCTAGCTTCCTGTCAATTTTAGCTTCTAACAATGTGAGTTCATAGTTCACAGGCTGGTTGCTGCTTTCATTTTTATTATGGAACACTTCAAGCATACATTTAAAACAAAATCAAAGAGAATAATACAATGTATCTAACTCTTAACCATAAGCACTCTTAGTTAACCCTGTTCTGTCTGGAATGAGGTTCTTTTTACATGCAGAACACCCCCCTCCATCACAAAACTATCTGAGGAGCTGAGAAAAATTCTTCCTTATAACCCTTTCTTTCCAAGTAAAGACCCTGAGGTGGAGAGGGAGGCGGGTTAGGTAAGCAGATGTGACTTGGAATGCCTGATCTGCAATGGGACAGTTATTTAACCTCTAACTGTTTCTTTGAGGATTAGAGGTTTCTTTTATGAACTCAGGTAACATCCATTCCCATTCCATATCAGGTCTATTCTCTTTGCTTAAATTAATATGTCAAATTAGTAGTGTAATAAAAGCCTTGCCTAGGTGTCCCGTAGGCCAACATTCATCCTGCCACATTCAGTGGCCATCATCAAAGCTACCCTTCTGTTGTCCTTGAAACTTACTATTTGGACATACACTGTATGATCAGCTAACCGTCCATCTCTCAGTGTTCAACATGAAAACTTACCTATCAAATGTCTGTTACTTCAATCAGCTCCCTGCAATGTGTTTCTAATATGATGCCTGCATTTGTCAGGCCTCTGTGCTTTGTCCCTCACATGTAGCTGTCTTTTATTTAGCAACTTGTATCTGTCTGTTCATTAAACTCTCTCCCCACATTGGTAAGTGTTTTCTCCAAATTTCATGCTTTTCTTTCTAACAATAACCTCTATGGACCCATCTGTTGATTATCGCATCCATTTTGTCCACTGTATGTCCATCATCCATCTCTAGAGAGTTATTGGCAACTAACAGTATCTTTACACATCTGCCGATGATCACCCATCATCTTGTCAACTCTGGCTTGAACTTCTCCCCAGACATCAACTGTCACATTGCTGTGACTGAATGAAATAAATGCCAAGGTCCTCCCCAGCCTTGAATTTGTGAGGTTCATCCATTCACTTTCTACTTCTGACTTTTCTGTATTGTGTGTGTGTGTGTGTGTGTGTGTGTGTGTGTGTGTGAGTGCTCACATGTGTGTGATCCCTCCTCCATGTTCTCAGAACTCACAGTGTCTCCCTTGCCTTTCCAAATATGTATCACATTTTGCTGTTATGACTTAATTATCTGTCATGTCCATATGTCATTCTGTAGATCAGCTGCATCCATCTCTCAGAGAGCTCTTAAAATACGGGGATATCTAGGAGATGCTCTTAGGATATCCAAGATGCACCTCAAGGGAGAAACATTTTCCAACAGTTCCTTGGGTAATTATGGTGACTAACAGGTTCGAGCATCTTGATTGTGGGGAAGCAGAGGTCAAGTTTATTTCCTCCCAGGATCCAGCACAGTGTCCAGCATGGAGTAGATATTCAGTGAAGGTGTACTGAATAAAAACCAGGCACAGGGCTAGAGAGATGGCCCAGTGGTTAAGAATATTATCTGTTCTTCCAGAGGACTGGGGTTCAATTCTCAGCACCCACATGGCATCTCACAACCATACATAACTCCAGTTCCAGCGGATCCAACACCCCCTTCTGGCCTCTGTGGGCACTGGCCTCTGTAGTACACACATACATGCAGGCAAAACATTAATACACATAACTTTGTAAAAAATGTTTTCCCACAGGCATCCCTAGGGAGGTGGAAGCAGGCCCCTCAGAAGCTCAAGGTCATTTTGAGCTATGTTAAAGCCATCCTGGTCTATGTGAAACCCTGTCTCAAATCAACAAATAAAACACTTGTACTGATTGAGCAGGTACATTTATTTGTTTTGACGCTGCACACCCAGCCAGCCTTTATCAGTTGTGTCTTTGCTCCTCCTTGGCTGTTCCCGCACTGGTCCAGTGATAACTGTCATAGTTGATTGTTGGTTTGGATGGTACAAAGGCAGTCTATGGATAAGTCTGAGATGGAGAGCTCTGTGTTGGGAGGTGGGTATCCTGAGATGCCTGGTGCAGAGCTGTATAGCTTCGCTAAGAGTAGTGTTCATGCTGAGTGGATCCATGAGGTGTTTGGTGGAAGAGCTGGAAGGATGGACCCTGGGACACAGACAGTTCTCTTTTCCCTCTCACCACTGCGGCGCAGCCCTGGGATAGGACTAGAAAGCTTGCATCCATATGGCTGCTTGGCAACTCTAGACCTGGGTCAGATCAGCACCTCTACTACCATGAAACACCTAAAGGCTAACTTCTATGAACACCAAAATGTCGGGCAATATCTCAGGTACCCATCAGATGCTAGTGGGCAGTCGCAGGACACATGGGAATGAGTGCTGTTCCTGGCTAATCAAGGGTTCCAGTGACCCCTAAAATAGATCAGCAGTGCCTGACTTTTACTTTTGCTGAGCTATGAAAGAGAAGGCAGGAATGTGATGTGGGGCCTTGGAGAGTCTTCACATAATAGTGGAGAGTAAATGCAATGCTACAAGCCTGCGGGTCAAGCATAGAGGCCTCAGCTCAGGCTGAGGGGGATCAGAGGAGACCAGATAGGGGGAGGTTCTCATCAGGCTTCTGGCCTGGAAGGTTTGGAGGTATATAGGTGGGAGAAGAGGAAGACAGGTTTTGAAGAGGGCTCAAATTAAAATTGAGATAGAGATGTCAAAAGCAGCTGCCATCTTGGGGCTTGATAGCAGGAAGGAAGGGAAATCTTGGGAGGCAACAGAACATCTTTACCTACCTATGGGTTTTCCTCACAGACATTTGGGGTGTGTACTTTCTGCCATGGAATGTTCTGTCCTTGGAGGTCTAGGTAAGAGGGAGATAGTCCAGTGACTTGAATTTGTGGGAAAAGTCAAAAAACCTTTGACCTGAACTTACTGTGGCTGTAGGATGACACACCCTTTATCCTGAGTCTTGGCTCAAGTGTTTCCATATTCCAGATAGTCTAAAGACCGACGTGGCGGGGTACAGAGAGGCTAAGTGAGGTGAAAGTGGTTCTCTGAGGTGCTGGGACAGGGATGCATACCCAAGAGGATGTGTGGAGGGGGCAGGATACAAAACGGCTTGGGAGGAGAGCAGGCTGAGCTAGTGGGAAAATTGGACATGACCTCAGCAGGCGGGGATGGGGGATGAGGGTTGAGCTGACTATGGGTGTAGGAAGGCTGACATGATCAAATGATAAGAAAGGATCCCCCAAGAGAGCAAGCTGGAGGGTGACTTGATTGATGTTTCCAAGCTGCTGTCTATTCTAAGGACTTTCTGTGTCTGAGACCGACAGACTAAGAAGACATGCTTAAATTAAAGCAGAAGAGAGCACAGTAGAACATAAGGAGAACTTCCCAAGTCAGAGTTGGAAGATCTTGACAGGGATGCTTGGACTTCTTGAAGGCAGGCCAGGGTCTTCTCTGGAAGTATACAGGCACCTGGGGCTGGAAGGCTGAGATGGGAGGGACAAGGAGAAGGCAGGGCTCACCCTGCTTCATTCACAACAGCAGATCAGTCAAAGGCTAAGTGTGATGAACTTGGAAATACTAAGTTTTCCACTTATTTGTAAGCTCACTGCCCATCTGTTCATGTATTCACACTCGCACGTCTCCACCATAACATCTAGAGAGCGGCCAGTCCTCTGAGGAGGAAATGGTATGTTGGTCCATCCAGAACAGTTGCTTCTTCTTCATCCCACGTGAATGACTCAAGGTGAGCATTGCCCCTCTCTACAACGGCTCTCTGTCCTCCAGCAAGTAGTTAATCCTCCTTCTCTTCCTTCCTTCCTTGTGCTTCTCCTGGTTTCAAATCTCCTGTGTACGAAATTCCTGTCTGGTCTGCTTTTATTTCTGTTGCTGCCACTAAAATATCCTGACAAAAAAACAACCCAAAGGAGGAAAGAGTTTATTGGTTACAGTTCCAGACTCCAGTCCATCCCTGAGGGAAGTCAAGGCAGTACATGAAGGTAGAGGGCCTGCTGGCTATTTCACACAAGGTAGCCTTTGACCAAGGAACTCACTTCACAGCCATAGAAGGTGCGTCAGGAACCATGGAGGATGTTGCTTGCCAGATGGCAGGCAGATTTGTGCTCAGCTAGCTTTCTTATACAGTTCACGATCACCTGTCCAGGGAATGGCTCACAATGGTGGAGCATTCCTACATTAATCATCAAAAGACTTTCCCACAGACATGGCCGCAGGCCAATCTGATTTAGGCAAGTCCTCAACTGGGATTATCTTCTCAGATATTCTAGGGTATGTTCAATTGGCAGTTGATGGGCGCTGGAGAGATAGCTCAGTGGTTAAGAGCACTGACTGTTCTTCTGGAGGACCTGAGTTCAATTCCCAGCATCCACATGGCAGCCAACAACTGTCTGTAATTCCAAGATCTGACACCCTTACACGGTTATACATGCAGGCAAAACACCAATTCATATAAAATAAAAATATAAAAAAATTAGCAGTTGACTCTAACCAAGACAGTTTGATTTCTCCTAAACCAATTCATACAGAATTAAGAATTGATGCTCAGGCCAGCCTGGTCTATATAGTGAGTTCCAGACCAGACAGAGCTACATAGTAAAATCCTTCAGGGCAAAAACCAAAACGAAAACCAAACAAAAACACCACCCCACCCTCCAAACAAACAAAGTAAAACCCTCTTACAAAAGCATGTCCAATAAAAGACTTTCCATTTTAGCCCTGAGCACTTCCTAGCCGTTTTCTGATTCATTCTAGTCTCTATTCTGCTGGCTCCTCCCATTTTCAATCCCTGGACCACTTGCCTACAGTACAGGGCTGGGTCACTTTACCTCTGTCTAACTGGGTGGCCATACCTGAACAGGCCTCTGGGCCTTGGGACTTAACTCCAAAGCCAGAAGACACTTGCTTTGTCTCTCTGGAAGACAAGAATGTCTGTCTGAGCAGGCTCTTGAAGGCCAAGGAAGAGTTCCAGGTTACATAATCTAGTCCAAACTGGGGAGTCTCAGAAGGGTCTATCTGGCTTCACTGAGAAATTGATTGGGAGATACTCAGCGAAGTGAAGAGATCACACACAGGAGCTTCTCCCTCAAACCACAGAGGTCAGGTTGGGTGGGTGAGGCCTCCAGCCAACATTCCACACATGTCTCTAGGGTTAAGAGAAGTGACTACATATTGGTGTTGGGTGGGGAGAATATAGTCAGGTGTGGCCTCCTAAAACTGATTTCTATGGAGCTGGTAGCCACACTATGTGATCTGCCTTCCTTCCAGGGCCTCTGCTTTCTAGCAAAGGGACTGGCCTCTGAGTCTCTGGCCTAGCTGCGTTAGGTTATAGGGTGTCACTATCATGTCCTATTTTCCTGGAAAGACCGTTCTTCCCTTTATTTTTAATCCGAGGGGGGGAGAACCCTTGATATCAATAATGGGCTAAAGAAAATTCAGAAAAGCTAAGGGAACAAACAAAAGTCCCGGACGGTTTGGATCCATTCTCTTCTGTTCTTTCTCGCCCATGCATAGATTTTTGTCTCCCATGGCTGTGAGAACACCATACCAACACTGTTCATCCTGGCTTTTGTACTGTTATGAAGTCACAACTGTCCCTGTTATTACAGGATACCCAGCCCAGGTCTGTTCTGCAAAAGACAGCCAGGCTGCCTAAGAAGAGCTCTATGCTCTGGTTTCTAGAGAGCAAGCGAGCTGCTTTCCTGCCCGCAGTGTTGTTTGTGAAATAGGGTCTCTTGTAACCAAGGCTGGTCTCAAAGTCACTTTATAGCTGAGGAAGACATTAAACTTCAGATCCTTTGGTCCCTACTTCCAAGTGCTGGGACTATGGACATGCACCATCACCTCTGATCTGTGTGATGTTAGGGCTAGAACACAAGACTTGGTGCATGCTAGCCAAGTACTCTACCAACTGAATACTGGTGACTTTAATTCTCTGTTGAAAAATAAAATAGTTGGGATCCTTTGCCATGTGATGCTCCAGGATGCTGTCTTGGTCTGAAGCCATGTCCTGGGCTTCTGTTCTGCCATTGGCACTTTTCTTCTTTGGGAGAGCGTGTCCAGGCAAGGGTAGCCCTTGAGGTCTGTCCCACTAGAGGCCTCTGTAATCACGAGTCTCCAGAAGGAGACTTGATGGGGTAAGAGAGAAAGTTGCCTTTGGGTGTTTGTCCATTGCTTGCATCCAGCCCACTTGGACTTGTCAGATATGACATCCTGTATCCAGATCTGAGTCACACACAGGAGGCAGGGTAGGCTGATCCACCCACTGGCTGGTACAGTCACAGTGTGTGCTCTGGAGTGGAGTGCAGGAGCTAGGCTGGATGCCAGTGGTGTGCTGAGAACCATCCAGGGCCTAGGTGGGCATGGGATCCAAAAGTCCCAATCTTAGAGCACCCAGTATCCTTCCCTGTCTACCTGAAGAGAAGTACACAGGCTGTAAGTTTGACCCCTCCCTTGGATAGGAGGGAAGGAGTCCCTTGCCTTACCTTCATCCACCAAAGCCAGGTGCCAGATGCTCTCTGGACCAGTTTTCTTGTCTTGAGCTGGTGGCATTTGGAGCACTGAGCATCAGTGTTCCCACCAGCAACCTAGTGGCAGGACAGATGGCTCAGAGGAGGCCTTTTACTGAGACTGTGAGAACCTGGGAGGGCCTCCATGACAGAGAGGAAGGGTATGTGAGGTTGTCACATCCTGGGCATGAAACCATCCTACAGCCAGGATACCAGGCCCACTGCCTGTCTTGGAAGCTATGTGTGCTTGTCTCCAAGGCCCTGGGTTCTAGATCCCCTTTCAACAGTCACTGTGGTTGCCAGAGCTGGACTATTCATCACCACGGTACACAAACAACTTACCAACATTGTCTGTCTGCACAGCCACAGCTGGCGGTTCCTGCTTGCTTTTAGCCATGCTGGTATTCCCAGGAAAACTTTAGGATTTGCAACTCTGTTGCTCACAACCCCTACCCAAAGGATCCACTGGCACAGGAGATCAGGAGGAGCCTTGGAGCAACATGGGCTCCTAAAAGCATCTCTCCTGTGGATGAGAGATGTCTCAGTCCATAGAAGAGAATTAGCTGAGGAGGGTACTCAAATTTCTCCTGCTAGCACTAAGGGGAATTTGGGCTTGGATGGTCCTCAAGGCCGAGTGAAGAGATATACAGTCAAAGCGGGTGGACTCATGCTTCTTCCATGGTGAGGGTGGATGGGGAGCCATTCATGGGAGGGTGTGAGAGCTGTATCATGGACACCCAGTAATGCTGGGAGAGGAGGGGGAAGGAGGAATGTGTGGAACTGGGGGAGAATGAAGGATGGTAGAGATGGGACTGAACAGGGCTTCCTGGGGATGCCCAGAATCATAAGCTTGTTCCTATCATCACAGAAGATGCTTGGCCAGCTGTGGAAACCTCACGACTCTTCTTACAGAGACTTTAACTGCTCGGCACAGAAGTGAGGATGCTCTGTGTTCAAATCAGCATTCACACAGCTGGCCCTGTGTGGGGGTCTGTGGCCTCAAACACAACTCTCCCCATATCTGTCTGTTCAAGGAAGAGATTTATGGGTGAATTTCAGACTATCCCAGGGAGCTGGTACCTCAGGAGCAAGGGTTCCCCATCACACAGTTCTGGCCTGCACAGTTCTGCTTCTAAAGATGGTGGAAAAATGTCCCAGCACTGGTGGGCTAGGGTTCCAGGATGAATAAGGCTGGCAGACAGCATGTGAGTTTTCAGTATTTGTTAACGGGATCTTAGGTGTGGTCTGGCTGCCACAGGCCATGCTCGTCCACTTCCAGGTTATGAAGCCTTGTCTGTCTCTGTGTGGCATTGTGGAGCATGCTCTGGGCCCTCTGGGGGTGACTACTTCTTCTCTGGATATTGGCAAATCTCTTTTCTGTCTTCTCCTTGTGGCTTCAGGGACCAGGAGGCCCAGCCATACCCGTCCCTTGCCTTTATTGGAGAGAGGCTAGAAGACTGCCCTTATCTCTGGCCCAGTCCTTCCCTCACTTTCCTCACTCACAGCTGAAGAGCAGTCCTCCAGACCTGTCAAGCGGCAGATGCCTGGAAGAGAAAAGCCTGCCTTGTGTGGCCTCAGTTTCCCCACCTGACTCCCAGCCTAGCTGGAGTGTAGAGGCCATCTTGGCAGCTTTGGGTGTTTCTTACCTGTACCCCTCCCTCCCGGCCCAGGTGAAGGTGTGGTTCCAGAATCGGAGGACAAAATACAAACGACAGAAGCTGGAAGAGGAAGGTCCTGAGTCCGAACAGAAGAAGAAAGGTTCCCACCATATCAACCGGTGGCGCATTGCCACGAAGCAGGCCAACGGGGAGGACATTGATGTTACCTCTAATGACTAGGGGGACAGTCATGAGCCCACAAGGGCAGAGCATTGCTTGCTGCTGGCCGGGGTCTCAGGGGGCCCAAACTGGACTCTGGCCAGTCCCTAGCCAGGCTGCAGGGAAAGCCTTGGGAGTCACAGCCCCACAGGGCTTGGAGCCTGGGGCCATCACTGTCAGAGGGACAAGAAAATGGGCTGGCTGAGCCCTGGGACTGCTCAGCCTTCTCGTGGAGAGTCTGCTGCTTGGGTGGGCCGCCCATCACTGCAGTCTCCATGCTGTTCTCCATGTCTCTTTCTTTGTTTTGAGACATTTCTGTTTTAATTTATTTTCCAGGTACCTGCTATAGTTCTTAGTGATCTTCTCATGTCCCCCTTCCCTATGGGAATAATAAAAATCTCTCTCTTAATGGCACAGCCATCCATCTTCAACTGTAGAACCTAGGTGGTGTGTTTCAGTTCTCAGTGCAGTGGGGTTGGTCAGCAAAGGGGCTCAGGGTCCAGGAGCCTAAACAGAAGCCTCGGTTGGGTCTTTCCTAACTCATGGAGGGTTGGGGGCCAGAAATTCCTTTCACATACAGACCGTAGTGGTTCCTCGAGCTGAGAAGAATCAAGAATCCAGAGGAAGGAATCCTGGGGATGGGTAACAGAGGTTCCAAGTCCAGATCCTGCACTGATGTGTGCCTGTGTGAAGAACCCGAAGCAATTTGGTTTTTTTTTTTTTTTTTGGTTTTTTTTTCAGACACAAGATCTTACTCTGTTGCCCAAACTGGCTTCCTAGTCACATCAATCCCCCTGCCTCAGCCTCCTGAGTGCTAGATTGTAAGTATGAACCACCCTACCTGGTGTCCATGGGTTTGATGATGAGCTTGCCGAGGTCATCAACAAAGGAGGGCAGGTCCACTGAACTCTCCGTTGTCTGCCCTTTAGTTTGGATCTCCCCTCGAGACAATTTTCTCCTCCCTGGAGAAGCCTAATTTGTGTTTCCAACACTCTTGTCCCCAGCCGACACCCAGGCCTGCCTCTACTTCACCTCCCATGAACTCTATGACTCTGCTGACATGAAGAACAGTCACCAACCACTGTTCCATGTTCCCGTTGCTGTCCCATCCATCCACTTCCTGCCTGGGTTAATCTGCTTCTTCTTCATCTGCAGGAATGTTCTTCTTTTCTCCCTGACCCCCATGTCTCCATTTGGGGGTCTCCTCTTCCTCTGGTTTATCTGCACTCATATCTGTCCTATCCAGCTCATTAATTCCTGGATAGACAGTGGTATCCAGTCACACTTGATCAATGCAGCATTCCTCAGAGGTCTCCACCACCTGCCGACCCCAGCCTGCTCTCTGGGAACAGCATGGACATTAAGTGGCTTCTGTAACTATCAAAGAAGGTCCTCCATGTTGTAGCCAGGAGGGCTCTGTTCCCCTAATCAGTCAGGACAGCGTCTCCCTTTACTCAGTCCTGTGCTGACCAGTGGCCTCTCCTACATTGTTCCTGGTGTCCCTGGATGAGCTGCCACAGCTTTTGCTGGCCTGTGCTGTTCTTCCTATCTGGGAAATTGGTGAGTACCCTTTGGATACCTGATCCAAGCTGCAGGTCCATTCGTGTTGCCTGGGCTAGGTGCAGAAATCCTAGCACACTGGTTCTTTTGCTGAGAACACTCTCATTGCCCTGCGGGTACTTTCTTCTACTCTGCCAGTCTCACTGATGTCCACTCCAAATCCAGCAACCCAAAGACTTTGTTCCTCCAACCTCCCATCCCTTCCTCCATCAAATGAACACATTCTTCGAATCCTAAAAGTCTTAACCTGGCTAAGTCGGAATTAAACCCTCAACAGCTCTTTCTGCCAACCAAGTACAGTAGTTGGGGGGGGGGGAGCGGTGCATGAACAGGTAGGGTGGGAGTGAAGAGAGGCTCCCTTTCAGCATGGTGGTGGTAGGACTGAACGGGGGAGCCCTTCCTCTGAAGATCCTACCATGCTTGGCTGGGGGTGCGGTGGGGGGATGGGTCCCGATTCACAGCAGAATGTCCTGTCAAAAAGATAAGGACTAGAAGGACCGGAAACCTGCCAATCTTCCTAGGCAGGCCTGCTGGGGCGGGGCGGGGAGCCCCCTCCATCCCCCCCATGTTGTGCCTCTCCCGCAGACGGTAAATATTGGTGTTGTGACTTCATTAATAAAGGCTTCTGTGAGCCTGAAAAACATGGAATCAGGATGAACTATTTTCTGAGCTGCGGGCTTGCCAGGTTTGCTAATTTGGGAGTTTTTGGGCCCTCTCCAGGGAACAAACCAAAGTCTCTCCCGAAGAGACGAAGAGACGCAGATGCAGCCGAACAGCGAGAAGACAGGCAGGGCTGGCTGCTGCTCCTTCATTCCTGATGGTTCCTGCCTGCAGAGGGAGGCCTGCAAAAGGCCAGAGAGTGGACACTGGCCTCCTCCCCTGTATCTATATCTGGGTGAGCTGCTGGGCCAGGCCTCCCTAAGCAAGCCTGCTCGGCCACTTCTCTGCAATGGTGCTGACCTCAAGAGCCCCTCAGAATGATGGCCTGATTCTTCTGAGCTCCTGTTTAAGAGCATAGAATCTAGTGTAGCAAGCAGAAGTTCTGAACTCTTCAGGACGAACCCATGTGCTTCCTCTCAGGGAGGAATCCCATTGTTTCTTCTTGTCCACAGAACTTTACCAGACTGGTCTCTGGGTGGTGCCTGCTGTCTTTACCAACCTCTCCTCACAGGTGCTATGGTTGCTTTCCACAGGGCATCAAGCATTCTTTGACTGGAGAGCCAGGCTCTGCCTGAGAGGAGCCAGCTAGCCCGAAGGCCTCTCTGAGACCCTGCTCCAGGGCACCCACATAGAGGGAGGGGATGGGGGGCAGCAGGCTTAGTGGTGCAGGCCCAGCCAGCTTTCCTGTCAGACGGTGCTGCCAAGGCGGAGCCAGACATCGGGAACAGGTTTAACCAATTACCCAAGCGCCCCATCTGCTGTCTGGGGTTCGTGTGAGGGTGAGTGCATGTGAGGGTGTTTGGAGTGTCTGCGAGGGCTGTGGGAGTGCGTGAGAGTGTGACTGTGTGGGTGGGTGTGGGCGTGTGGCTGTGCACGGGTGCTGTGCACGTGCCTGGAGTGTGGCTGCACACCCTGGCCATGCCCCCTCATTTGTCCAAGACTGAAACTAGCAGCTTCTGGTCTTCTTGTCCACCCCCAAGGCCTTGGAGTCTCAGTGGACAACCTATCTAGCACCTCAGCTTCCTGTCACCAGCTCTCCTCACACCTGGGAAGAGCACTTTTAAGTCCCATGGTCAGAGGCCCTTTGCTGGCTCTTCCTGCTGGCTTGTCCACTCTCCCATCCACACTAGTGGGGGACCCCGCAGGAGCTCCCAGCTCTTCCTCCATTCTTCCTCTGATAGGCCCTGGTCCTGCTATACTTGGTTGTATCCAGCTAGCAGAGCTGACCGTCCACTCAGGCCACTTCCACACCTACTATGTTGAGCCATGAAGACTCCCGATGATGGTGTGCGGTGCTGATACCTCCTACACATTCAGTACAACGCTTACTCTCTTTGACAAATCCATTCTTGCTCCCTACAACAGAGGCCCTGGACTGTCACCACACTCCCCACGCCTCTCCCTGGACACTCTCCACAGAGAGCCCGACTTCCGTCTTTCCTTCCTTCCTCCTTCCCTCCCTTTTGAGACAGGGTATCAGGTATCTCAGGCTGGCTTCATATTTAACATAAAACTGAGGATGTACTTAAACTTCTGACCCTCCTGCCTTCATCTCCCGAGGGCTGGGATTATCTGGGTGTACTACCATGCTCAGTTTTAGTGACAATGGAGCTTAAACCCAGGGCTTTATGAATGCCAGGCAACCAACTCACCTACATCCCCAATTACATCCATCTTTAGAGAGAAAAATGGGCCCTGGACAGCATGCCTTCGCATCACTTAGAGAGGAAGTGTAGACTGGGCATCCAAGGAGAGCTGACTAAAAGGAACAATTAACAAATCTGGAAAAGCTCAGAAGAATGCTAAGTAGCCCTTGTATGATGGGGAGCCCGAATAGTATAGCCCCTGGTGACGATGGGAAGGCTCTGTAGCTGTTAGGTCTAAAGGGGCAGGAACAGTGACCAGCAGAAGCTGGAAAGGACAGCTGGTTAGGGAGACCCCAGACAGGAACTGTGACCCTAGGTAGAAAGAAGTCCACAGAAGTTGGAGGTCCGGAGGATAAAGCCCCCCCGCCCTGCTCACCAATCCCATTTTCCTGCGCATGACTCCAGTGGTGGATGTTAGACTGCAAGGTATCCCATGAGCCCACCTCTCAGGATTGTGAACAAGTGCCTCTGACAAAGCCTCACCCTTGGCTCTCCACCCTCCCTGGACACTTCTGTATCTAATTCCTCCTCTCCACCCGCCTTCCGTAACCTCCTGAAGGTCTTGGGGGCTCTCAAGTGGGCTCCAGTCTTCCTGCCCTCCAGGACACACTCTCTAGTCCCTTCTCACCCTACGAGTCTCCCTCCTGTGCCCACTGAGTTCAGCGTTAGTCTGCTGATATATAGCCATATCTGTCTGCCAATGACTTCCACGTAGGGCCAAAGAGACGGTTCACTTAGTAAAGCGCTTACCATGTAAGCATGTGGATCTAAGTTCAATTCCCATCTAAAAATCCGCCCCTCCAATATCATGATGCCGGTGCTGCGGAGACAGAGACAGGGGAGTCATTGGAGGTTGCTAGCTAGGAAGTTTTGCCAAATAAGTAACTTCTGGGTTCAGTAAGAGACCTTGGCTCAAAAAAGAAGATGGATGGCTGGAGAGAGGGAGAGATGAGTGCCACTCAGTGGAGAGTGCACACTGTTCTGCAGAGGAGCTGGCTTTATTTCCTAGCACCCAGGGCAGGTGGCTGATGACTACCTGTAACTCTGTCTCTAGGGGATATGTCACCTCAGGCCTCTGAGGGCACCTAAACACCACACGCACACGCACACACACACATACTCACAGGCACACACACACATACTCACAGGCACACTCACAGACACAGGCACACACACAGGCACACACACACACAGGCACACACAGGCACACACACAGGCACAC
>PVIH01017265.1:0-42435 GCA_004025045.1 Sigmodon hispidus | reverse complement strand
GGGAGGGGATGGGGAGTTGCAGAGGAAAAAAATGACCAGATGTGTTGGGAGGGGGAAGAGACCTTGAATAAGGATATACAGGGATGGAAAAAAAAATTCAGAGGGAAAGATGAACACAAAGAAAATATAGGTGTAGCAATCTTATTTGTTTTTCTACCCTTGATAAGCCATGCTTATCATTCTTATCCTCTGTATAGTTCTGTATAGTTATTGTTAACTCTTCCACATTTTAAATTCTTTTTACTGTGGTTTTTTTTTGATAAATACAAAATAAAGAAGAAAAAAAAAAGAGAATAAAAAAAAAGAAGTATTGGATTTTGTCAAAGTTTTTTTTTTTTTAGCATCTAAGGAGATAATCATGGGCTTTCTTTTTTTCTTTTAGCTTGTTTAAATGATGGATGACATTGTATCCCGTCATCTCTAGGACAAAGCCTACTTAATCATGGTGGATGATTTTTTTGATATATTGTTGAATTTGGTTTGCTAGTATTTTATTGAATATTTTTGCATCAAAGTTCATGAGGAAAATTGGTTTGTAATTCTCTTTCTTTGTTGCAACTTGGAGTAGCTTGGTAATCAGAGTGACTGTAGCCCCATAAAAGAAAAGTTTGGCAATATTCCTTCAGTTTCTTTTGTATGGAACAGTTTGAGGAGTATTGATATTAGTTATTTTTTGAATGTCTGGTAGAATTCTGCAGTGAAACCATCTAGCCCTGGAGTTTTTTGTCTTGGAAATCTTTTAATAGCAACTTTAATTTCCTTGGGGTTATAGGTCTATTTACATCATTTATCTGGTCTTGATTTAATTTTTTGGTAAGTGGTATCTGTCTAGAGAGCCGTTCCATTTCATTTAGGTCTTCCAATTTTGTGAAGCACAGATTTTTGAACTATGACCTAATGATTCTCCAGCTTTCCTGAGTATCTGTAGTTATGTCTCCCTTTTTATTTCTGTTTCTGTTCATTTTATTCTCTCTCTCTCTCTCTCTCTCTCTCTCTCTCTCTCTCTCTCTGCCTTCTGTCTTTTGGTTAGTTTGGATTAGGGTTTATCTATCCTGTTGACTTTCTCAAAGAAAGAACTTTTTGATTCATTGATTCTTTGTATTGTTTCCTTTGTTTCAGTTTTGTTGATTTAAGTCCCAAGTTTGATTATTTCATGCCATCTACTCCTTCTAGGTGAATTTGCTTCTAATTTTTCTAAAGCCTTCAGCTGTGCTGTTAGGTCTCTTGTTTGATATTTCTCTAGGATTTTCATATAGGCATCTAGTGTTATGAATTTTCCTCTTAGAACTACTTTTATCGTGTCCCATAAATTTGGGTATGTTGTAGATCCATTATCACTGGATTCTAGTAAGTATTTGATTTCTTTCTCTACTTGTTTCTTGACTCAGAGGTGGTTCAATTGAGAAATGTTCAGTTTTGATATGGCATAACTGGATAGTATCTAGAAAAATGCAAATAGATGCAAGCCTATCACCCTACATAAAACTCAATTCCAAGTGAATCAAAGACTTGGATATAAACCCAGCTACACTGAACTTGATAGAAAAGAAAGTGGGAAATATCCTCCAATGCATGGGCACAGGTGACCACTTTCTAAATATAATGCCAGTAGTACAGACACTAAGAACAATAATTAATAAATGGTACATCTCTTTATTCCTAGACAAAAGGCAGTTTAAAATAATGAGTAATTTGTACAGCAAATGTAGTTCCTCAGATATACTTTCAATTGTAAAGTGACATGGAACTGGAGACTCAGATACCAAAGTCAAGATAATTAAAGATACAATAGTTGTTTGATTCATCCTTGAAAGTGGTTTTCACTACTGCTTTCTTTCTCTCCATGTATTTACCATCTTCTCTTCAGAATACAAAGCACAATTTATAAATCTCTTAGGACTGACAGAAATGAGAAAGGGGGAATTTCCCCAGTGTACATGAAATACTGCTTCAGATGCAGGACCGAACTTTTAGTTGTGAATAAAGAATAAGGCATAGAACAACACAAGGCTGGACATTGAAATAGTAGCTTAGACAATAAAATCTTCACTTAAATGTTTCTTGGCAGCTATGTCTGTGTTAAGAATGTATGTGAAGATAAGCAGGGGATGTACTCACTCATTAGTGGACTCTAAACAAACAAACAAACAAAGAAGAAAAAAGCAAAGCATGCCCAAGCTGCAAACCAAAACCAATAAACAGCTTGGGATCAGAAACACCCTGGACTGACTCCTTGGATCCCACTCCCCCTAGAGGAACACCTGACTCAGTGTTGAGGTTGGAGGGAGAAAACTGGATCTACCAGGAGTGGAGACTGGACTAAGCAATATTGGGGCAGTGGGACCATGGGAATGCCTGTCGCTTGCCCAAGGAGGGAACGGGAAGTTGTGGAGAAGAGAGAATGAACTGATGTGTTGGGAGGAGGAAGGGACCTTGAATAAGGATATACAAGGATAGAAAGTGTGACTTCTTTGTTAATAATAATAATAATAATAATAATAATAATAGTAATAATAATAAAGTAAGACTAGGAAAAGATGACCTCTCAACATATGGAGTAGAGCAAAAGAAATGCATGCCCCAAACAGTGATATGCTATAGGAACCACTGACAAATAAAAGATATAATTATGACCTCAAAAAAAAAGAATGTATGTGTGTATATCCTCAGACATAAGCTTTGTAGCTAAAAAAAAAGCAAGGGTAATAAATAAATGAACAAATTTCTAGAATGTATTTGAGATTCAGTTGCTAAACTATTCACTTTGATATCTCTAAGTGAAATGGAAGATCTCAAACTACATTCCCTTTGACAAATATGGTTCTTAACATATAAGGAAGAAATTGCTTCCAGAAGAGTTTTAAAGGATTTTAATTTGAACTCAGGCAAAGAAAAAGGAAAACATGATAATGTGTAACAACAAATTCTACTAGTAGTAACACATTTAAATCTCCTTAGGAACTACATTTAAACAAATGTAAAAAGTCTATGTTTACCTGATAAGAACAATTATGATCTGGCCTTGATATTATAATCAAATAAGTTTGCAAAACTAACAGGAGTGACTATAAAAATAGAGTATTGCTCATTAAATAAGCTGAGGATTGAAAATCCAGTGTGGTCATTCCCAAAACATACAAACAACAAAATCAAGGCTCAACAGGCTATATTTATGTGTGTGTGTGTGTGTGTGTGTGTGTGTGTGTGTGTATGTGTGTGTGTGTGTGTGTGTGTGTGTGTGCATAAAAATAATCAAAGGACTCTATCAGTGTGAGACAGAGGAACCATTGTAGAGCTTGGAAAGAGAGAATATGGAAGGACTGGAAGGAAAAAATAGAAGAAGAGAAATGATATATTTTAAGTAAAATGAATGTTACTTTTATAAATTTAAAACTTTAAAACATAAGCAAGGGATGTTCTCACTCATTAGTGAACTTTAAGCAGAAGCATTCTTATTTCATTGAAAGATGATGAGTGAATAAAATGATTTAACACACACACACACACACACACACACACACACACACACACCCTTCTGGTTTGACCGTAGAAAGGTTGCTTAGTAGAAATTTGTGGTGACCATAGTGCATCCATGGGCGTTATCTGGGACCTAGTATGCTTTCTTCATCTGTAGCTGAGGCTAACCGGGCTTGAGTGCCTTAGATTTCTTTTTTTATGTTCCATGTATTTTAGAGAAAAGAGAAACAGAACAGTTATTTTCATTATTTACAAGGCTTACATAGGAACAAACTAACTACAACTATTGTTAAATTTAAAGCTGTATTTATCAAGTTTCTCCCTTTGAGATATGTGGATGAAAGAGAGTGATTGCAAGGGGAGGGAGTGGGAAGGGAGCTTGAACAAGGATAAACATGGATAAAAAATATGACTTTATTCATAATAATAAAAAAAAGTACAGTTTCAAATGTCATCAAACAACAAAGATTCAAAAAATAGGCATGCAAGAATATAAAACTTTTACATAAAAGGTAATATTTGTATTAATATATTATTTATTAAAATATTGAATATTATTTGTTCTATTTAAAAAAAGATATTCTCAATGCTGTATCTTTTTTTAAAAATGTCAATACAAATGTGTCTTTTACATAGTAATAGATGATGATAAATAAATATGCTCTTGTACTCTGTAAATATTTGTCATTCATATTGGTTTAAGAAAATGCTGATTGGCAAATACTTAGGAAGGAAGTATAGGTGGGGCAATTATACAATGAGAATTCTGGGAAAAGGAAAAGCAGAAGTACAGTCACCAGCCAGATGCAGAAAAAGCAAGATGAGAAAAGCTACCTTATACTAAGAAAAGTTATCACATCACATGGCTAAACATAGATAAGTTTTATGAGTTAATTAAGTGTAAGTGCTAGTTGGTAATATACTTGAGCTACTGGCCCAGCATTTACTATAATATTAAGCCTATGAGTCAATTATTTGAGAAGTGACTGCTGGGTATTTGGGAGCTGTTGGTGGGAAAGGAATTTTCAGCTACAACCAGACACCTTCCTTCTTAACATTTTATGTAAGTTCTGATGGCTGGCCACCTTACCCACAGAGATGGTGAGATGCCTCCTAAATTCCTTCATCCAGTCAGCTTTGTGATGATTTGTTAAAATTAATATAAGGGTAATACAATTGTACATGTTTAATTTTATTTTTTCAATATACACACCCTTTTCTGTATTTTATAGATACCCTTGTGAATGTCTACAAACCATCTCACATGCACTCTGTGAGAAATAAAAGTATTTTCTATTGCAAAAAAAATTACAGTGAAAAAAAGTACATGGATAGAGTGTTTAAAAAAACAAAAAGTGCAAACAAACATTGTTATACAAGAAAATTAATTTTGTTTTTCAGAGTTTGATATAATATCAAGTTTCTATTTTAATAATCAATTCTATATGTGAAGAATTCCATGCTAAACATACATATACATAAATATGGTTGTATAAATGTCATAAAAATAATAATAACTCAATGAGTATTTCTGAAAATAATTTATAACAAATATATACTCAATAGAAACATTTCTAGTGAGAATGGAGTTTAAATCCTCATAATAGCAATAAAGTACATGGGAAATCATGATATCTACTTACCACTGCCCAATTATGAAAATGTCTCTCGATTTGTGTATATTACCAACTTAATAATAGATCCCATCTTCTATATGCTTCACTGTCTCTGTAGGTCTGTCTCTCCTACAATATTTATAGATATCTGTACAATATGAATATGATTTAAGTGAATTACAAAATTTATGAAAATAAAGAAATTTCTAAAATTTTCAAGTGGAATATTGAATTTATTTGTTATCCTACTTAATTACAGAGCCAACAAAAGATTCAGATGAGATAGAACTCTAAGTTAACTAATAATTGCAAAAAATGGCAATTGACATTAATGCTGAGATAGTAGGTGCTTCAAACAAAGAATGACTTTAATATCACCATATCAAAGAGACACTGGCAAAGTCTTTGAGTGCATTAACAAAAATACCTTTTAATGATATGAAAAAGCTTTTCATTTTATTTTATTCATTCTAAAAATGAGATCATAATTACATTTAGAAATTGACCTTCTTTAAATGAAACATTAACCATATTGAGTTTTGATATTTGTTCTCACATTAAAGAGTACAATATCAATATTTTCATCAAGGTCACTCAACTCTGCTGCTTGATGTTTTACTGGGCTCATTGTAGAATGTCTTTTCTAATAGAAGAGTTTCTTAGATATTTTCTCATATTTCTCCCAGTATCTGAATAGAGAGTACTGTCTTTACGTAGGTAATCATCTTGTCCTTGTTCTTTAGAAATTATCTGGCCAAATAATATCTAATTTCCCTCAAAATATAGCCTCTCAGTCATAAAATAAAAGCAGTTATTTTCTCTGCTTCCTCTCATCTATGTTATTTCTCTATGTCTCTATATCTACTTTTGCTCATGCTTGAACTGCATATCTAATGGGCATGATAAAAATACCAGTTGTCTGAACATGTTGCTGTTGAGAGATAAATACTTGCTAATTTTCAGTAACCCTTTCTATTTACATGAGAAACTCTCAACATTTTTGATTGCACCATGGAGGAACATAAGATGTGCTTATACCACTGAAAATTTCAGAAAGGTATCTTGCTGTGATAATTGATAGTGTGAGCTTTAAATATTTTTGGTCCAGTTATTGAATCTATTTATGCCATATTTTTTTCTGATCTAAAATACCAGAATACAATTTTAGCAAGTATTGAGTGAAAAATTAAATTAGATAAACATTAATTGCATTATACATAGAAATTAGCCCTTAGCTGCAGTTTGCTTCGTATTATATGACTCTTGCTTTTTTTTCTTTTTGAGTTTACATATGGTATACTTGTAAATAGATGGTCTATTTTAGGTGGACATTAAACCAAGCTGAGTCCTATTTAATTGGACACAAACCTTCAAAGTTATTCTGAGATGCTCATGAAACCTGAAACACAATGAATTAAAGACAACCATTGCATTAAAATTTTATGTATGCTATAATCAATTTTGATGTGGAAAAATAAGTTTACCAAGTAATCAGTTTACTCAATAAGCAGTCTTAAAGTAACTGGAGCAATATTCCAAATTCTTAAACATAAACATCCCTACTGAGTTAGATTATGAACCACTTACAATCAATGACATGGCATATCTCCTCTAAATATCAACTCAGAATTATATATACATGATGCTGTCTCACTGCAAACTACTGCTCACTACTCTTATTGACTATAAGGTATTATAAGCCTAGTTTTGTAAAATGAAGAAAGCCAAACATAATTTATCACCTTTCCCCCCAACATAGAAGTAAAAATAGAGATATACTATCCACTTCAACTTATATTGCCAGTTCAATAGACAAACATTCAGAGTCCCAGCCCAAGATGGCCTACTTGCATTCATCAGCACCTAAAATAAAATTAGTGTAGAGCCATAAAAACAGTAACTGAAAAATTGTTACCTCTCCAGACCAGAAAACAAGAAGACAAGAAAACATTGACTTCTAGCCAGAGGGAATACCCAGGAGAAGTTATTCTGACACGAGTAGAGATCAGTTAATTTATAGCAAACACCCAGAGTAGGAGACAATGACCATGACTTATTAACTTATTTATTTCTCCTCTGATCTTGTACAATAAAATCTTCTTGACCAAACTCTTTCAGAAACCAGGAGGGAAAGAGATTTTTTTTTCTATGCAGTTCCATAAATCTAAGATTCTTGGGAGACAAGAGCACCTGAGCTTGGAAATTATGTCTGAAGAGCCCATCTGGGCCATATTCCTATAGCTTACCTGGTTCCCAGACATCATAATTAATGTCAGACACAGACTGAAAAGGCAGAAGAAGAGGCATGTAGAGAGCTAACTGGTCAGCAGCGAGGAAGAGTGGGATATTTTTTTTAATTTAGTATGAATAAAGTCATATTTTTTATTCTTGTATATCCTTGTTCAAGCTCCCCTCCCCCTCCTACCCCTTTCAGTCACTCTCTCTTCTCCACCTCACTTTATCTCCTCCTCAGCAAGGGCAGGAGGTACCAAGGTTCAAATGTGGCTTAGTTCAGCATCCACTCCTGGCAGATCTGCTTTCCTCACCCCAATATCAAGACTAGATCAGGTCTTCCTCTGGAGGGAGTGGGATCCAAGGTGCCGGTCCAAGGTGATTCAGATCCCAAGTTGTTCAGTTGCTGTGGTTTCCAGCTTGGACATGCTTTGCTTTTTGCTTTTTTGTTTAGAGTCCACTAATGTGTGAGTATATACCCTGCTTATCTTTTCTGGGTTTGTGATACCTTGCTCAGGAGGATATTCTCTAAATCCACCCATTTGCCTGCAAATTTTAGGATATAATTTTTTCTTACTGCTGAGTAGTACTCCATTGTGTAGATGTATCACAGTTTGTTAATCCATTCTTCAGTTGAGGGGCATCTGGGTTTTTTCCAGGTTCTTGCTATTACAAATAATGCTGCTATGAACATAGTTGAGCTAATGTTTTTGTAGTGTGATTGTGCATCTTTAGGGTATATGCCCAATAGTGGTATTGGGGAGATGGATTCCCAGTTTTCTGAGAAACTGCCATACTGCATTCCAAAGTGGCTGCACAAGCTTACACTCCCACCAATGATGAAGGAGTGTTTTCCTTGCTCCCCAACCTCTCCATCATATGCTGTCATCTGTGTCTTTTATCTTAGCCAATCTGACAGTTGTCAGGTGGTATCTCAAAGTTGTTTTTATTTGCATTTCTCTGATGGCTAATGATAATGAGCACTATTTCATGTGCCTTTCAGCCATTCGTAATTCTTCTGCTGAGAATTCCTTTTTTAGTTCTGAATCACATTTTTTGTCTGGGTTATTCAAGGTTTTGGGCTCTAGTTTCTTGAGTTCTTCATATATCTTAGAGATCAGTCCTCTATCACTTGTAGGGTTGGTGAAAATCTTTTCCCATTCTGTAGATTGTCTTTTTGTCCTATTGCCTGTGTCTTTGGCTCTGCAGAAGCTTCTCAGTTTCAGGAGATCCCACTTATTGATTGCTGTTCTTAGTGTCTGTGCCACTGGTGTTATATTTAGGAAGTGGTCACCTGTGCCAATTCGTTGGAGGGTATTTCCCACTTTCTTTTCAATCAAGTTCAGTGTGGCTGGGTTTATGTTGAGGTCTTTGATCCATTTGGATTTCAGTTTTGTGCAAGCTATGCCTACACCATTTGTTAAGGATACTATCTTTTTTCCATTGAATAAAGAGTAACATATTGAACTTTACATTTTCATGCATTAACAATTACACTCTAACACTTACATACATGTAAAAAACAAGGTTTGTATATGACTTTTTTCTTAAAAGCAGTAATAATTTATGCAGAAATATTAGAAAATTCAGGTAACATGAGACAGTTTTTGTCTCCAAGTCAGGATGAAGTCTAGATTTTGGGCAGAATCCAGGAGACAATACATCCATTCAAGAAGCAAGATATGAAAAGTACCAGTAAGCCACTAGCCACATAGCAAGACATGGATCAACAAAAATGGGTTAAATTATGTGGTAAGAATGTGTGCCATAGGCCAAACAGTTTATAATTAATATAAGCCTTTGCGTGATTGTTTGGGACTAGGGGGCTGTGGGACTTCATGGCTGGACCTAGCGTCTAGAACAGAACTGTAGAGGTAGAGCAAAAAACTTCTGGCTACCCTTATCAATTATATAACACCATTTTTAGCAATATGGTTGTGTGGTATTTTCTGGTCTTTTTGTTGCCATTAAAATGATGCATGTGTTTATAGTGTGTTGGAAACATTTTCTTATATTTGTAACTATTGCATAATAATTAAAATATTTTTATGTTTAAAAATATTGTCATAATATGGAGTAGAAAGTAGATCTGTAAGAACAGAAAATAACTGCCATGTGTAGCTCACCTCTAGTATCTCATTCCAGAAAAAAAAGTTAATTCCTTATTGAGCTGAGCCTAAGGATGGTTTGGATATGGTTGCACTCTGAAGCCAAGTCTTACCAAAAGACAAATTCTTTAAAATTTGGATAAATATTATCTCTCTCCAAATTCTGCTATGTTAATTATCTCTTCAGTGTTTGTTTTTAAGCAATTATAATATATAGCATTTTGACTTTTGAATGATATAGTTAACATTAAAATGTGATACTGAAATTCACTACAAAGATGTTTTCTTCAAATCAATTGACAGTGGACATGGTCATACAGGCAAACAATTCTATCACTCAGGAGGCTGAGACAGGGGCATTAGTAACAGTCTGATATACAAAGCAAGAGATATTGTATGACTTACACTCACACAAAATTGCTGACTCATTGAATCAGACTGATACCTAAAAGATCATGTGAGTAATTGTTTCAGACAATAATGTCTAGGTGCTCTTGGAAATTTGAATAAAAACATCAGTTCCAATAAAGACTAACCAGTGCAGTACAATTATCATTTACTATCAGCCACATATGACATACTTTTCTCTATAATGAAATAGTGTCACAAAGCAAAAATAAATAAAAAATAAATGAAATCTCAAAATTCAATTAGAGCAATTAATAGAACAAAGAAAAGTCTCATAACTTCCTGAGTACAGTAACTGTCTCTATGGACAGGCTATGCATACACAGAGAAGGAACAGAATGCTGGACTCTGATAAAGCTGTTCAAAGTTGGTGCTGTAAACTCTGTTCCCTCTGTAGGAACATAAAACCCATTCAATGAAACAATGGCATCACTCAGAACTGGGATGCTTCCAGAAGGGACAGAACTATTTAAAATACACCTAGGACTTGTATAATCAGATACTCAAGGATTGTTGCAAGGAGATGACCATTGCTCTAGTTCAAACTGAATTTTCACAGCCCCTTTCTCTTCTTGTCTTATTGTGAGATGATGAACAAGATATAATATTAGGGTACTTGTCTAACCCTTCCTCTCAATCTTATAACAACTATAGAAACTTAAAAAGGAACAATTAGCTTCCCAGAACCTCTTTATAAAGTTTCGTTTCTGAAGAAATTTAATATTGAGAAGTTTTCCCCTATAAAGGAATATCTCAAAAATTTAATGAGATAAATTTCTTATATAAAAATTACATAGTCTAGTTTACAGGTAAGCATATTTGTATGAATCTCCTCCTTGAGGGTGTAGCAGTCACTGAAGAAAAGGGGGCAGGAAAATGACAAAAAGGGAGATGCAGATATGTGCCTTAATAAAACCCCTATAGAACTGGAGACACTCAGTCCTCTAACGTACTATTGCCATATAGAGTTGTTATACTGGACAAAGAATTGCTTGAATAAAAGTGATATTTAAAAACATGTAAATCTGCCTACAGTTTTGAAATCTTGTGCGATAGGAAAGGATACAGTAACAGACTGTCAAATTAAAACGAGTGCCACTATCAAGGGGACAGTAACTCTTACCCAAGTTTACTTATATTCATTTAAAACTAATATTTCATTTTTAAAAATAAAGACAGAAACAGTTGATAGCTCAATATAGCATCTGTGCTTGAATGTAATTTATTGGAACCATAATGGTGATGATTCTCAAATGTCACTGTAAATCAAAATCGGCTTAGAAAAATAAGATCAAAATCAAAATAAAATAAAGCTATAAAATCAAACAATAACATTTCTTAAAGTTTTATTTCCATTGCTTTGGGGTATAATTAGTTATTAACATTTTTAATATTTTTAATTGTTATTTATTACTATTATTATTATTATTGGTGGTGGTGATGTTATTTGTTTTTCCAAGACAATTTTTTTTTTTATTTTGGTTGGCCGATACCAGTGGTCTAATTAAACTGGAAATGCTATTTCATAGGTAATAAGATACAGGCTTGCAGCCTGGCTGTGGTGCCACACTTTAATCCCAGTACTAGTACTCAGAATTCAGAGGCAGCAGGAGCTCTGTGAGTTCAGGCCAGTCTGGTCTACAGAGAGAGTTCCAAGACAGGTTCCAAAGCTACAAAGAAATCTTGTCTTGAAAACAAACAAACAAACAAACAAACAAAAAATACAGAGCTACAGGATACATTGTGGCTGTCTTATTCAGTAATAGTGTGAATTATACAAGTCATATATTCACTAGGAACATTATCTCAGTTAGGGTTTCTATTGCTGTGCCAAAACACCATGAACAAAATGCAAGTTGAGGAGGAAAATGTCTATTTGACTAACATATTCAGATCATAGTCTATCATTGGAGGAAGTCAGAACAGGAACTCAAGGTGATTCAGAACCTGGAGGCAGGAGCTAATGCCCAGGCCATAAAGAAGGGTTTCTTACTGGCTTGCTTCTCCTGGCTTGCTCATCTTTTGTACAGAACTCAGGACCACCAGTCCACGGATGGCAGACCATGGACCTTCCCACATTGATCATTTATTGAGAAAATGCCTTGCAGCTGGATCTCATGGTGGCATTTCCTCAAATGAAGCTCCTTCCTTTGTGATGACTCTAGCTTGTCTCAAGATGAACCATAAAACCAGCAGGTACAAACATGAATAAAGATCATATTTGACCTGCATTCCAGAGTTGTGGATGATTAAGTGCCATAAATGACATAAAAGCACTGTGTCACTAATGCAAAGCATAAATGCAAAGTACTACACATGTACTTGAACTAGTTTTTGTTATTTGTAGTATAGGAAAGACTAGAACACAAGTCTTCACACATTTTATCTCTTTTTTATTTGTTTGTTGTTTGTCTAGACAGGGTTTTACTGTGTATCAACCCCAGCTGTCATGGAAGTCACTTTGTAGGCCAGGCTGGCCTAGAACTCAAAGACTACTGAGCTGGATCTGCCTTTTGAGTGCTAGGATTAAAGGCATGTAACACCACCACCCAGCACATTTTATCTCTTTTATTAATACTGTTAGAATAACTTGACTGCCTCAGTGTGAATAATGCAACCATATTAGGCATTTAATAAACTACATGTATAATTAAGTTAATTAATGCAGTGCCAATTAATTTACACAAATTATGTTCCTGATGCTCTCTTTTGTCACCATTTAAAGTGTGACTGGACCAGGAGCTGAAAGTGTTGACACATGTGACAAGTGATTGCTCAGATCTACTGACTACAAATTTATAGTGTAACAAGATCCACAGGTGAATGGTGCACATGGAAACTTGATACTACTATCCAAAATCTCCAATTGTCTGCATGATGGAAGTAGGATCACTGTTACTGGGCCAGCCCTGTAGACCTGAGTTCAATCCCCATCACCTAAAATAGGAGAAAGACCAGATGTCTGTACATTTGCTCTGACATCCACAGGTGCACCATGCCATGCATTATCCACATGTACATGCACACCTAAATAAATAAACCAATTTTAAAAATACATTTGTTTTTCAAAAGTAAGGTTATGATTCCGTATGGAACTACAAAAGATGCAGTAAATCATCCCTTCCTCTGGGGAGAATAATATCATTCGTAGCATGAATTTCCTCAAACACACTTAAATTTCTCCTCAAAATAATCAGTTCTTAACAGTAATTTTGATCATTTAAACTAATCACTATTAGGTCCCATGGAAACATAGGGATTTAGTGTTTTTATTCTAGATGACATGTTGTGAACAGAAGTGATTAGACTCCATGTTATCAAAGTTCCCCACTGACTATACAATATGTCTTTCATTCCCTATTCTTCAAAGACACAAATTTATTTCACTCAGTTGTGGTTGAAATTAATTTGTAATTTTTTTGGTGGCCAACACACACAGCTTAATATTTGGATGTGATCCTTCTAGTTATGGAACATACATCCTTGCAAATTTTAATTTGATTTGAATATTATAATTTAGAAGGAGCTAAAGAAGCAGAGCATAGTTTTATTAGACAGATATGAAATAATGAAAAGAAGTAGACAGCTTTATCTTTAGTTTTTCTCTGGAAAAATTCTGTGCTCCAATTAATTATCCTGTCTTAAGTCCCTCCCTAGGCTCTGCACAAATTAGAAGTGTCTGAGTGGAAATTAAATAAGGTGAAATCTTAACAAATGGCAGCTACACCAGTCACATAGGCATCAACAGATCCTGCATACTGAGTGAGTGGAAAATTTTCTTCTAACCCCAGATTTCCTTCCACATCTAATTGGATATAAATTGCAGCCTATTTATGCTACAACTATGAATATATGGCTGTGGGAGAGTATCATGAATCTTAGGTACATTGCAATCAGTATCTGATTAATTTGTTTCCATGGGAGGTAATGACTTTTGAAAAGTGTGGCAATACAGTGTGAGCAGAGCAACAAGATGTGGCAGGAGAGATGTGTCTTTTAGGCCTTTGTATGAAGTGAGTCAGAATTAAAGATATGACATGATCTGCCTGGCTTTGGTGGAAGGAGAGTGGGACTACCACTCAGGGCAACTGTCAGTTTCACTTTAGATAGTATAAGAATGGAGAGAGAAACAAGGCTCCAGATACTTATCAACAGCATGGAAGGGGTATCCTTTTTTCTTAAATATATTCTTACTCTATCGTATCTGTATTCTCTGTAATATTCTTTGTCATGCATAAATATATTTGCAAAATACCAACCTAGTAGCAAATATAATAGAATTAGTTATGTATAGTGCCAGACCTGTTTTATATCAGTTCACACATATATTTGCCATATCCTATGTCACTCGTCATTGAATATTACATGACTGTTGATTTATTTTTCATTTTCTACGGAAGTACTCCTTGCTACAGGCAAAACAAAACATGTACTGCCACACTGATTAAGACAATGTGAGAATGATCACAATGGTTATAGCTTTAATGTATCTCTCCACTGAAATATTTCTTGTGATTTTCCACCTCCAATGAACTCATGACTCATTTTTGCTATGTATAGGTGGTTTGCATGAATAGACTCTTTATGGATATGTGTAATTTCTTACTCCCTTCATAGACAAAGCTGTGGCCCAAATTTATGTGTCTGGAGATGACAAGGTGAAAATTTATGATTACTGATAAACCAAAAGGCCTAAAAATCTCTAAAAGTTTCCACTTTTCACTGCCTGCATATTATAGAGCAGTTGAAGCATGCCAGGTCAAGTTCACTCTAATAAACTTGGTTTCACAGGCCATAAAATCACATAAATGTTTTTTCCTCTGGCAGAAATGAACAGAAAAAATAGACAAGTAGGCTTCACACTTTACTTCTGTCTACCACATCTTTACAGAATGCCCTAACCCTTCAGTATTTTCACCTTGGAAATGCCTACCTTCTTCTGTTACCACACTGATAAAAATGCATCACAACACATGGACAGTGTTGCCCAGTACAGATAATGATTTCAATAAACACCATTTTTCTCTGTTTTTTTATTTGAAAAAGATACCTCTGTTATTTCAAAGTGCTTTAAAAAAATCTTAGAATGTAGGTATACAAATACTACAGTTTACACATTGCCCACTAAAATATAAAAATTGTGCAATAGGAACACTCAGATGCCATCCATGATGGATAACTCCGAAACTTTATGGTAACTGTTTTGTGTTTCTAAATGTAGCTAGAAGTGAAATATTACCCCAGCTCAGCTTATGTTTTTACTTTGGTATCATCTCTTGTTTTGTCAATTTATGTATATAGTGTCTCATACATTTTAGAAGTGTAAGGCTTCTGGAGAACAGAATTAAATTTTCATCTGGAATGTAGTTAAACTAATGATTCATTTATTTCATCTTCAGCAACTATTTTCTAAGATATATGCATGTAATAATACCCTGACTCCCTTATAGTACTGTATACTCATAAACACAGCAGATCCTGGCCCAACACTGCATGAATATCTGTGGTGCTCTAATGATCTTTCTGTTTGTATCTATAAAGGAATAATAGTAATCCCTATGAATGTCATAATGCTCATACTGCAAGCAACAGAAATCTAGCTGCTACCTGAGCTCTTCAAGGGCTGCTTTCCTCTTCAACTTTCCACATGTATCCACAGTCCAGTAGCTAAGCAATTTATGCATTGGCACTAATTCTTGGATTTATTCTGCTCGACCAATTCCTAGACAGTATGCACTACTGAAAACCTTTCTGTCTTTATTATCTCTGCCTATATTCTTATCCTTTTTTTTTGCTGATCATTATAGCATAGAACCACACTAAATAGTAAACTGCCACCTATTCTTTCTCATAGTTGCTTGAATTTTTGTGGTCCCACAAAAATTTGTGTCCTACTGATCTTTGTAAACCAAGATATTGGCACAGCCGGTGGATAACTCCTTTTTTTCCCTAGACATTAGTTTATAATTCTGTCACTTCCAGGCCTCTCTACACACAGAGGAAATTTAGAATGACGTTCTTTTTATGCTAGAATATTGTTCCCTCGACTTATGCTTACTTTCTCATTAGTCTGGTTTTTTTCTTCTTTCTTTTTCTTTACTGTAAGCAACACTATACCAATTGCTATGAAGAAGGACATAAAGAAGAAAGGTTATTGTTAGTATTGTTAGTGCAATAGTTGTCACACTCTGCAAGGCATTGTACCCTTCAAAAGTCTGGTGATATATTGAATATCTAATAAAGTTTGCCTTGAAAATCAGAGGACAGGGTCACTCACTAGTTGCAATAGAGGTCAGGGAGTGGGGCACAAACCTTTAACCCCAGCACTTGGGATCCCATGCCTATGCTCACAGGACTTGAGAAACACACAGGCCTTTAATCCTAGTTCTAGAAAAGTTCAACAAGAAAAGTAGAGACAGCTGAGAGGAGAAAAAAAGATAGGCAGGAGTTTAGCCATTCCCCTGCACTTAATTCCCTTTCCTTTCTGCTGAGGACTCAGAGACCTTCAGTCTGAGGATGCATGGAGACAGGCCTGAGGAGTGCCTGGGTGAGAAGTGACTGTGGCTTGTACTTCAGTCTCCCTGACCTTTCAGCTTTTCCTTAATATCTGGCTCTGGGATTTTATTATAATACCAAGTAAAAGTCATGCTATGTAAAAGTACTAGATACTGTTAAGAAAGAAGACAAACTTGTCCAAACTGGAAGGACAAACATGAGTCAGGGAGGTAGTTCAGAATAGGACAGCTTGTTAAGTTTTTCTTCGGGGAAATTAGAAGTTGAAGTTCTGTAGAGGGGTAAGAATAATGAGAATGGTGTAAGACCCATGGCTGAACGTCTTCCTTCTATCTTTAAATCTTCAAGTCAAGCTGATTCACCAGCTAAAGGAGTGTGAATTGCCCAGGTCTGTTTGAGCACTCTCCTTGTACCTTCTTTTGGGATCCCTTTTAGTCTTCATATTTTTTCCCATTCATCATGATTCTAATTATTTTTAACCAACTTTTAAATTTTGATGATTAATAGTTTCTCCCTTGTGAGTCATTATCCCCAGATATTGATTATAGATAGCCACACATTCTTTGTGATTCTATTCAGTTTCTGTGACATTTACACATTCTTTGGGCCTCTGGTTTTCCCTGTAGTTTACTGGTTTCTATATAATTGTAACACAGAAAAGGTAACTTTTTTCAGTTTCTTGTGGTTTTGTTCAAATTTTCAATTTTATGTTAACTAATCTTACATATGGTTATATACTTTGTACCTATTCTTTTAGGTTGTGAGAAAAGTCTGCCCAACCTTAGTTTCTAAGCTGTCCCACAAAACAGTGTTAAAAGAACGAGTTTTTAGTAGACAAATGGTGTATAGATTTTCATATTCCTATCTCCATATTTACCTGAAAATTTGCTGATAATCTGAGTTTGTTTTGAAACATGTCTCCAGGTCTCATATGCAACAATTTAGATGCAGCTTTCTTTAGTATTCTCAGTCCAAGAATCCACAGTTTTAGCTGAAGCAAGCTATGTATCGAAGCAGCACCTCCAGGGATGACAGGCCGACAGGAACAGATGCTGTTGACTTCTTAACTGTTCAGCAGATGCCATCAAATACCTTAAATATGCTTCAGTTATTTTATCAGAAAGAGAGACCAAAGAAATATAATAGGAAATCCAGAAATAGCTCAAAGGACATATGGCAATTTGATATTCTAAAGGTAGCTCTTGAAATTTAGAAGGAGAAAGGAAAAGAACATTTTTAAGAATTTATATTAGGACAAACAGTCATTTGAGAAAAAAAGATAAATTTGGATTCATACTTAACACATTATATCATGTACAATATGAATGTAAATTGGCCAATATCTAAATATAAAAATAAATTGCTACACATAGTAAAACATCAGTGTGAGGAAATCTTAATTTTAACAAGAAGTAAGTAAGAACAAGAAAGACTAATCAGTCTAACATATATATATATATATATACATATATATACACATATATATATTTAACATTACTTAGGAAATTAACATTTCAAGATAAAAAAAAACTTTCTTAAATAAATAAAAATACAGACATTTTACAGAAAAAGAAATGTCAGTAGACCTTGAACATTCTAAAATATGCAGAGAGCAAGCATGTTGCTGAATTGAGAAGTAAAATCCCAAGGAAAAGTATGTCCGGGGTGAACAGACAGCATACTGATTTCATATGCTGAGTCAAAATGAGTAAGTGAAAGAACACTAAGAAAAGAAGGTGTGGCTAATAAGGCCAGATGCATTCCAGAACCATGTCTTTCACTCTAAGTCAGTGGTTTTCAACCATCCTGATGCTGTGACCCTTTAACTCAGTTCCTCTTGTTGTGGTGACCCTCCAAACCATAAAATTATTTCATCCTCCTTCATAGCTATAATTCTGCCACTGTTAGGAATCCTACTATAAATATCTGATATACAGAATTTCTGATATGTGAGCCCCATGAGAGGGTCATTTGACCCTCAAAAGGGGTTATGACACACAGGCTGAAAATGACTGTTTGAAGCAAAGTGAAAAGCCTCATTTGTTTTAAGTAGTAGAGATAGACTGATGATTTGTCCCATATTGTTGCTATTATTACTGTCTCCTTTTTAAAGGCAAGAGAAAAGTGTGTAACTCCTCACTATCTAAAACATCTAAACACACACATATATCCTCTGAAAAAAAAAAACATTGGTTTAAATGGAAGAGATATCTAGATTACAATCTGTCTTTAACACATAATTGCTGTTGACTTTAAGCAGCACACATGTTCTAAATGTCAGCACTCTCATCTATTGGACACTGAACACAACAGTCATGATGCTAAACCTTTCAGAACACTGGTTTAATTAAGTGTGTGTATGTGCAGAAACTCCTACATTTAGATGCCCATTGGTGTTTCTTCCTTTTCCTGCTATTTCATGCTTGTCTCAAAGGCTGCACTACCTCTATTTGGATTTGTTTTAATTATGGTAACAAAAGTGGCGTAAGTAAATTTGTTCCCTTCCAAGACTAGGTAATATTCTTTTCTCAGAATCTACACTGTCCTTATGGATGTTCACTAATAATAATGAGTCTTTTTAATTTGCTCACACAGTGCTCAAAGTCTTCTGTAACTTTTGTATTAGAGGAGCTAATGATGAAATCTCTCTCTCTCTCTCTCTCTCTCTCTCTCTCTCTCTCTCTCTCTCTCTCTCTCTCCCTCTCTCTCTCTGTTGTAGTATTATTTTATAAAATCTTTCCTGCACACTTAACTGCCATTTTCAATAGTTCTTTGGCAATAGCTAAAATCTTACATGATCACTCTTTCAGTTTTATGATTCAGACTAAAAGCCTAAGGATAAAATTAAAAGTAGTGAACTGTCTCCTTAAATACAACCTATGATACTTCTATACCCAGACTGGGTGATAAGACCCTGGATGAATAATCTAGAAAAAGAAATGTTTAGGAGAAACAGCTTAGTCTTGTGTTTTCCTTACCTGTGGTGTACTGGTCAGGATTTTCCACTTATCATTTGCTTCATGTGTGAACAAAACACACCCCTCAATTTTTTGTGTGTGACCATGTATTTCTCTTATCTCAGGAGATTCTCAGTAAGGCTCTCATGGTCTGTATCTCTCTAATACATAGCTCCTATCAAGCCACATCTGTGGTACCAAGCACACTCAAGTAATAACTGGCTGTGGGCCTCTTGCTCATAGCATCTCTTTGATATTAGCACTGAAGTAAAAGATCCCAGATGACAAAAAAACATTTATAGACAGAAGGTTGCCCCTAGTTTTCATTTGCATCTCTTTGTTCTCATCATCAAAGGCAGCAGTTTAGTACTTGCCATAAAGGATTCTTCCAGAGGCTCATTATGTGCCTCTTCCCAGGGTAGCATCATAGCTGACATTTCCCTTGCTAGCCTGCAAATGTTCTGATTAATACCTTGCCCTAGGCAAGTCATCTATACAGCCTCTGGTGAAACATAGCTTTGGGATTTCTTTACCTGCTTTGCATGATGGGATCTTGAAACAGATGTCAGTTCTGTGCATATATAACTGATGTTTGGTAGATAGAATAGCAAACCTCCTTAATCAAACCTGATAGTGTTTGATTACATCCGCTTTCCCACAAGAAAAAGTAACACTGTCCACATTTACCTTAAGATTGTTTATGAAATCATAAAATGATCAACTCTTATCTAGCATTATATTGCTGTGAATGAGTGGAATTTGAAACCCGTGGCAACTTTAGAGGTCAGAAAGCAGATAACTGGGCATCAAATTAAGGAAGAGAATATTAAGTTAAAATGTATGGAAGGATCTTCTCCATCAGGAGGCATGGTAACTACAAAGAGAATTCATGAGTGAGAAACCATTGTTTTTATTACCATTTCTAAAACCATTTAATTCATTTATGTAAAATTACATCCTCAAAATATCAAAATAACCAGAAGTAATAACAGATTCCTGGAATTCTTACTGGACTTTGACAAGATTTTTCCTATAGTACATTAGAAATGGAATTTTAAAAGGATGTTCAATATTCTTTTAAGAGGGAGACCTTTGTTACTCTTCTGTAAGAGAATAGTGGTGACCCCTGCTTCCCTCCATAGGCAAACCCACAGTGGGAGATGTTTTAGTCTCTGCCAATCTAAGTGAAAATGTGCAGATACTGGTTGTAAGCTACATTTCTTTGACAATATGTTAATGAACACACTTTCTATATGTAACAGGCAGTTGTAGAGGCATACAAAAGATTCACTTTTCACTCATTTCCTCCAAACACAATCCCCTGACTCATCCTCAGCTCTATAGCAGACCACCTGCTGAGCCTATCCACCATCTCCAGCAGATCATACTAATCTTCCCCTCCAACCTTCTCTCTTATCTTGTAAGCCAAGCCCCCAACTCCAGCAGGCATTTTCTGGGAACTCACTACCCAAGCGTGCCAGGGAAGCAAGTAGGTCAGCAAAGCAGGTAGGTGAGCCTTAGATTTTATACTCTCCTTTCTCTCTTGGACATCCCATCTCCAAATCTCATGTTCAGATTCATAACAGGCTACCTGTGGTGGCATGTCCTCACTCTCTGCCTCCATTCTCAGAGGACTAAGCAGATATTGCTAGAACACCCTGCTTTCCTCCCTCCGGTGGATCCTTTCAGCTGCACCCCTCCTGGCCTATGCAAATCCCCTTGGCCTCACCCCTCCTTGCTTCCTGTTGATCCCCTCAGCTCATTGCCAATCATAAGTGTCAGTTCGCAATATGCAAAAGAACATTTTTTGCCTGTAAAACTCTGTGGCTATAACTATCAGGATCCCAGAAAAATTTCCTGCCTAGAACCACACAGCCAATTCACTCTCAAAAGATTCATAGAGGACAACAAAAAAACAAGAAATAAAACACCTACCCAATAAAAACAAAACCATGTATTAGCACCTGAAGTTACAATCTTCCCAAACCCACATGCCTAGACACCAGCATAAAAACACGAGCAATAAACCAGGTGGTGGTGGCACATGTCTTTAATCTAAGCACTTGGGAGGCAAAGGTAAACAGATCTCTGACTTCAAAGCCAGCCTGGACAATAGAGCAAGTTCCATGAATGCCAGGGATACACAGAGAAACCTTGTCTCAAAAAAGAAACAACAAATGAACAAACAAAAAAGAAAATAAATAAACAAAAAAATCCCTCAAAAACTAAACAAAACAACACAAACAAAACATTGTGAATAACAGCCTGGACAATATGTCTCTACTAGAGCCCAGCAATTTTGCCACAGTGGGCAGTTAGAAACTGAGTATGGCAATATAGCTGGAGCATAAGACAAAGACCTTAAAAATAGCTTTTATTAACATGATAGAGGTTTATAAAGAGGAAATGAATACATTCCTTAAAAATTATATAAAAACACTCTAGAAGGAAATAAATAAAACAATTCAGATTTAATGATATGATAGTATAAATAAGTGATCATAAAATTCCCTAGGAATTACCTACATCTGATAAACACTTTGAGTAAAGTAGCTGCATATGAACTATATTCCCAAAATTAGCAGCCCTCCTATAATACACAAATTACAAACAGTAAAAAGATCAGAGAAACAACATCTTTCACAATAGGCCCAAATAATATAAAATACCTTGGGTTATAAATGTTGGAATGTGTTTCTGTATGCTGTGAAATAAAGGAAATGTTCTGGCCCATGACAGGCACCATAAGAGTAGGTGGGGAAATTGGAGCATAGGCAGGAGAAGGAGGGTAGAGTCAGAGAGAGACATGATCCACCTGCCCTTGATGCAAAATTTAATGAAGTAGGTAAGCCACGGGCCCCAAAGCAGGACAGATTAATGGAAACGTGTTGAGTTAAGATGAAAGAACTAGCTAGCAATATGCCTGAGACATAGGCCAAACAGCATAAAATTAATATAGGAGCCTGAGCTATTGCTGGGGGACTAAGCAGCAGATCCAGACCAGGGGGCTAGGTGGTCTAGAACTGCAAGACTGTGGGTTTAACCTCTGGCCAGATGAGGCCAGAAATCTCATGTTACAGATGGAATCCTACCTTGGGGCAAACACCCACATAAAGCCTGAGAGAGCTTAAAAAGTGTTGTAGATCATAGAAATGGAGCCAAAAGCATCTTCTGAGTTGTATCTCTGAAGTGAGTTGTAGTACAGAGTGGCATGTAGTGTTCAGCTACAAAATGGCTCCAGGTTTGCAGCAGGTGGGTTAAGTTGAACCAAGGCCAGATCTCAAAGTTTCACAGAAGAGTTGGTATAGGGAAAAAGCTGCATATAATTGATTTAAGGTTTCCATTTATATTGAACAAAAAGGAAGCAGAGTCAAAAACAGTTTCTTGGTTGCAGCATATTCTGGGACTGTTCCGTTTGCTGTGGCAAGCAGATGAGTGGCGTCTTTAAGAGCAGTTTCCTGACTCAGCATTAGTGATAAAAATTGTGTGGCTCTGTAAGAGACTCTGCTACCAAACACTTAAATGTAGTGAGCAGCAGGTGGAGGTGCTGTACTTGATAGCCTGTGGAAACTAAAATTCCCCAGAGCAGGGATGATAAAAAGTTTCATAATATTTAATACCATTCTGACAATTGAGAAAATAAGCATGGCTCCAGTACCTCTACCATGTTAAAAAGATGAGCAGGGCAGAGTCAGCAGCCAAAGCAGCATCATATATTCTAGCATTTTAAAAGCACTTCTGGTTGAAAAATGATTAATGATATGCAATAAAACAGATTCAGATGGAGAAAACCTCTAAATGGGTTACAATATGTGTAAAATGTACATAGGTTTCAGAGTGTAAAGAAATAGGGTAGAAAAAGTTCCTAAAAAATGAGAAATAGAGCAATAAAAATAAAATATAAGGATATAATAAGCTATGTAAAGATGAAAATGCACAAGAGTGTGGATTATGGTTATTATTGTGTTTTCTTTTAATTTTTTGTTGCTGTTCATTGTTTTTTATTTATTTATGAAATAAAGTCTTTTTAAACATGTATCCCCTTGTTCTACCTCTCTTTCCCTTTCCAACCCCTCCATGTCAGCCTTCAGCCTCCTTCCTCATCATCTCCCATCCCCTCCCCAGAAAGGGCAAGAGTTCCCAAGGTGGAACAGCTCAGCATCCACTCCAGGCAAGTCTAATTTTGAGGCTCCACATACTACCCATGTCAGTAGAGAGTTGCCTATTCTTGGAGGGCCTAGCTCCTTTTCTTGATGGTTCCCCAGTGGCTGTTCTTAATTCATTGAGCTCCCCTAAGCTCTAGCCAGTCATCACTGTGGAAATTTTCCACATAATCCCTATCCACTTGCTCATATAGACTCTCCTTCCCTACTCTCAGCTAAACCAGGAGCTCAGTTCTATGCTCATCCACGTATCTCTACCTCTACCTCTGTTTCATTGTTGGATATAAGTTCTATGATGGCACATGGGGTGGCTATTCATTTAATTATATGGGAATTCCTGTCTAGGCAACACCTTCACTATTGGTTGGAGTCTTTTAATTTTTTTAACTGTTAATTAACTAACTGCAGAAAGACAATTGATTGCAAAGGTTGCTAAGTTAAATATATATTTAAAAGGTGTTTTGACTTTTAAATTTGGTATTTTTCAGTTTTTTTTATCACCTTATTTTATTTATTAAGCAAACAAAAGCCATGAAAGTATGAAGTCAAACATAACATAGAAAATGTATGATAAACAAGACAGGTCAGAAATGGCCCTAAGAAAAGGAGCCAGATATGAATTTCCAGAGCATCATTTATAAATGAGTTGATCTGGCACACTTCATTATTTTTTTTTTCTGGTTCCAAATAGTATTATTGTAAAAAAATAAATCTGAAGATTCAAGCCATTCATGCTAAAGATTTCCACTCTTTCAATGAAATAATTTATGTCTAAGAATATGTTTATTTGAAAAAAAGGTTCTGCTTTTGTTTCCACAGAAGATGAGCACTTGTGGATTATTTCCAGATAAATATGGTTTCATCAACCAAGACCACCTGAAAATTCCCTGATGGGAAGAGATGGTCAAATCAGCTTCAAGGCTATAGATTAAGATTATCCAGCCTCAGGGCCCTCAATAGATTGTGAGAGCCCTGTAATCAGCAGAAAGCAGTAATAGAAAGCTATGCACAAATTTCCAGAATATTGTTTATAAATGTTTGTTTTCATTAAAAAATGCTTAATGGTCTTAGTCAATCTCTTTCTAAAGGAAAAGGGAGATATAATATATAAATGATTTTAAAAAGATAGGTTATGAAATTTACTTTAATTCAAAAATCAGCTGTAAGGCTCAAAATATTCTACATTGCTATGGGTTTTGGTTTATTGACACAAAGTGAAGGTCATTTTTGTTATACTGTATGTATATTATTACTCTTGTTTAAGACTTTTTGCTCATACAGTTTCTTTAAAATTCTAATGTGTAGTTAAGAAATGAAGATTAATAATGACCTATGATAACCAAACTTATAGTCATGTTAGAATTTTTAGGTATATATAGATATTTTTCAATTAGGTAGGTAATCTTCAAACACTTCAAAGACCTACAAAATATGGTATTTAAAATATTTTAAGAATTTAGACCTTTCTGAACAGTGAAAAGGTCTGCTCCTGGCAGCAACAATCTACTTCAAGAGAATGATTGGCACTGAAGAAACATATAAAATTTACTTTCTTTGTGTCAATGGTTGGCTAATAGACAAGAATCTGTGCTTATATTGACTGCTTGACAATATGCTATATAAACTGGACATGCAGGACCCATAGGAAAGTAACCTCTGTACTTTTGGCAGAACAAGCTGAGATGGTCCTTCACAGAGAAAACTGCCAGACATATTTCAGGACACAAGAAGAGACTGACAAACTATGCTAGAATGGGCAGAGCAGTCCTTCAGATTTTCCGCTTTACTGAAAGGTATGCCAGAGACTCAAGGCCTGTAGGCTGAAGATGGATGCCTCATCAGATGTGGAGAAGAGAGAGTGACTGTAACAGGCAGGAGGGGGAAGGAAGCTTGAACAAGGATATACATGGATAAAAAATATGACTTTATTCATAATTAAAAAAAGAACTTTGGGTGACCTTACAGGCAGGTATTATCTCTGTCATTTCTAGATTTTGACTTGTACTTCCTGCTTACTCAGGTAATATTATATTCTTCTGTGGTTTTTAATATAGTTGAAGATTAGATAGTTATAGGTATAGTGTTTCTTAGTTATTTTAAAAGGTATATTAGATATAAAACTTTAGACTCACAAGGATAAGTAAGATGATACAATATTTTCTTTAACTTTGTTAAATACAAATAGATTAAATGTTTTAACTATAATTCTTGCTTGATAACTGTTTTGCTATATGTAATGTTGCTATGTTGAAATTGACAGCTTCCTTTTTAATTAGACAGAAAAGGAGAAGTGATGTGGGAATGTATTTCTGTATGTTGTGAAATCAAGGAACTGTTTTGGCCCATGGTAGGCATCATAGGAGTAGGTGGAAAAATCAGAGCATATGTAGGCAAAGGAAGGTGGAGTCAGAGAGAGATATGATTCAGCTGCCCATGATGCAAGATGTAAGAAAAAAGGTAAGCCATGGGCAATGTGGCAGGACAGGTTAATGGAAATGGGTTGAATTAAGATGAAAGACCTAGCTAGCAATATGCCTGAGACATAGACCAAGCAGGATAAAATTAATATGTGTCTTTGTATTTTCTTTGGGACTTGGGGATTGCTGGTCCAGATAAGCAGCAGCTGGCAGATCCATGCCGGTCTGGGACTAGGCCAGCCAGAATCCTTATGTTACAGGTTATTTCTAACAAAGCAAGTGAAAGACTTCTATGATAAAAATTTTAAGACACTATAGAAAGAAATTTAAAAAGACATCCGAAAATGGAAAGATCTCTTGTTTATGAATTAGTAGGAATAATATAATAACAATAACTAAAGTATTCTACAGATTTAATTTAATCTCCATAAAAACATCAACAAAAATCTTGTCACACCTTGAAAGGACAATTTTTGGCTTTACATGGGAACAAACACAAAAAAAGAGAAAAAAAGAAAAAACAGAATAGCTTTAAAAACTCCCCTTAATGTTATTAATAACTAAAGTAATAATAAAATAAAAATAAAAGAGCTGCTAGTGATATCATTGTCCCTAATTTCCAAGTTGTATTATATGGCTATATTAATAAGAACAACATGGTATTAGCATAAAACTGACACCGGATCAATGGACCCAACAAGAAGACATAGACATAGGTTTACATATGTATAAACATCAGATTTGTGATAAAGAGGCCAGAAGTACAAACTGATAAAGTCATTTTAAAAAATAACTGGTCAAATCACTCAGAGGAATGTAGTAGAATCCTAATAGATCCATAGTTAGTAACTTGCATGAAACTCAATTTCAAGAGTATTAAAGACCCAAACATAAAACCAGATACACTAAACCTGACAGAAGAGGAAATAAAGAATAACCTTATATATACTTGTTTCAAAGGAGGAGACTTTCTGAACAAAACACCGTTAACACAGGTACAAATATCAATGATTAACAAATGGACCTCATGAAACTGAAAAGCTCTGTACAATAAAAGATACAATCATTTGGACAATATAGCACTGTACAGAATGAGAAAATATTTTTACCAACTATACACCTGATAGAGAATTAATATTCAAAATATATAATAAAATAAAAAAGATATCAAGAAAACAATTAATGCAAAATTATAAAATTGGCTAGGGATATAAACAGAATTCTCAAAAGAGGAAATTCAAATGGCTACGAAGCACTTAAAGAAGTGTTACAACCTTAGTCACCAGAAAATTCAAATTAAAACTATTTTGACATTTCAACTTATGCCCATTAGAATGGCTAAGGTCAAAAAACAAATGATAGCTCATGCTGGTGATGCTGTGAATTAAGAGTAATACTCATCCATTGAGGGTAGTGCAAATTTGTACAGTCACTATGGAAATCAGAGGCAGTTCCTCAGGAAGATAGAAATCTATGTAACTTATGTCAAGATTCTGGTTTGCCACTCTTGGACATATACTTAAAGGACATTTCATTTTACCACAGAGGCACTTGCTCAACCATTTGAGAGTTACTATGGAAACTGTATAAAGTAGAAGAATCCTAAAATATATACATATAGAGAGGCAATCTAAATGAAATAACCAAGTAATGAGAAAGACAGAACCTCTGCTGCAAATTTATTGTCACCAAATGAAATTTCTATTACTGACACAGGATAACATCTAATTGAGCTCTTGGCCAAAGGAGTCCCATGGAAATCCCCAAACAACCTACATTATTTGCAAATTCTAGATGCTCTCTACAAACTGATTGCAACTTACCACTGCTGAAGAAAACATATACACAACTCATTAGACATGGAAAAGTTGTTCTGGTATTTCCATAGAGCCATCACCCATATACACTATCATCTTTGGTACATAAAGGAACTCTGCATGCTACCAAAGAAGAAATGTAAACCCTAACCCAGTCACAAATTATATGATCTACAATGTTATCCTGCTTGCAGAATATTCCAGTACAATAGTGGCACAAAGCTTATGTGAGTAACCAATTACTATCTGGTTTGACTTAAGACCTAGTCCATGATGGAACTGCTTGGGTGAGCCAGAATTTGAGACTTTTTAGCCATGAAACCTAGAATAAAACCAAATACTATTGTTCTTAAGAAAAAATGGTAGCATTATAATGACTCCTAATGACATTTTGCTATACTTATAGATCCATGTGTTGTTCATAATTGATCAGAGAAGCTTCCTCCTAAGCAAATAAATACATAGAAAACCAATAGCCATACATTATGCTGATTGAGAGATCTTGGAATACTAAGTTCTAAATGAGATGCTACCATCAAATCCTGCTCTCTAAGTGCAGAGAACCCCGTGGAAGATGAATCTAAAAAAATGCAGGAGCCAGAAGGGATGAAGGAAACTCAGAAATCAAGGCCCTCTAAATCAACATGATAGATCTAAGTATGAACTCACAGAGATTGATATAGCATGAATAGAGACTGCACAGGTCTGCACTATATGGGGTGAAAAAGCTTAAAGAAGTGGACACATGCCCTCATTCTTAAACTATATGCAGTCTCTAGTTGATAACCACTTTAGTTTCTTTGGAGTCTCATTGGAGAAACAAAACAAGCAAAGCTCTTGAGGGAAGGCTGCTACATGCCCAGCAGTAGATGGCCAAAGGAAAGTAGACTTAAAGGCGTCCTTAATCAAGACTTCTTGTTTTTTTTTTAAAAAAATTTGATCTCATATATAGGCTTCTATTTAAATGTTTATATGGGATTCCTGAGTGTGCAAATGAGTAGGTTTCTGTTTTTGTTTATCTCCATGGTCCTTTTTTTTCTGTTTGTTTTGTCTAATTCTGATGTGTTACTTTTTGTTTTATCAAGTTATATTTTTTATCTTATTATTATCCCTTAGAAGTCTGTTCATTTTCTAATAAGAAAAAGAAGAGGGCAAATCGAGATGAGAGGAGAAGTGTGACAGAACTTGAAAGAGCAGAGAAAGGGGAGCCATAATTTGGATATATCATGTAAGAAAAACCTATTTTCAATAAAAAAGAAAATATAAAAGAAAGCATGAGGAAATTCTATCTCCTTTGGTATGATTGGCTTGGTCACATCCTTTATTTCTTTACATCTCAAGCCATTGCCTATATATTATAGATCTGGAGTTTCTGGCCATTGATATATATGCTATCGTTGGAAAATGTTTTCCAAAGTTCCATTATTATATTTGTTACCTTACTGCATGCATATTTACAATAAGAATTTTTAAAACTATTTAGTAAAATTAATGTTTTTAAAAATATTCACACCACTGTACTATGTATCATGCTAAGAAAAATATCTTAAAATGCCTTTTGTTCAAGTGATGAGAAGATTGCTGAACAAGCATGAGGATTTGAGTTCTAATTTTAAATTTCCACAAGAAAAGCCATCAATGGCCATAACCTCCATGTTGGGAACAGGGAGGAAGTTGGGAAATGCTAGCTTAGTTCAGTGAGAGACTTTGTCTCAATTAAATAACAAAGTGACGACATGAAAACAGATGCTCTTTGAAATGATTCATGAAAACAAAGTTGTTTTCTGTTGCTGTGTAATTCTGACCAAAGGCAAGGCAGAAGGACAGTTAGTTGACTAAGGGCTTACCATCCATTATTGAGGGGAGTCAGAACAGAAGCCTAACAAGCAACCCTGAGACTAGGAATCAAGAAGAAAGCAAGTAGAACCATTGTTTACTGCTTGCTTTATATAGCTTGCTCAGTATATTTTCTTCTACAACCCAAGACTGCCTGCCCAGAAATGACACAGCTCAAACTAGGCTGGGCATTCTCATATCAGTCACTTATCAAGAAAATATCCCCATAGATTTGCCTACAGGTCAATATGAAAGAAATTTTGGGTTCCTCTTCCCAAGTGACCCTGGCTTGTGTCAACTTAACAAAAAACATTAATCAGTTCAGGTCTCTCTCTCTCTCTACACACACACACACACACACACACACACACACACACACACACACACGCACGCACGCACGCACGCACGCACGCACGCACGCACGCCCCAAACAAACAAGAAATTCACTTACTTTGTCTATTGTTTTAGCATTTTATGTTTCATATTTAAATATGAAGTTTATATAGGTATGAACTGGGTATCCAATTTTGTAATATTTCCAAGTGACTGCCCACGCATCCCAGTAGCATTGCTTAATAAGACAACATGTGAGTTCCTCACCTATATAAAATGCTTTATTTACTTTCAAATTTCATATTTATTTTCTTTTATTTCTGGGATTTCTATGATCTACTATCAATTAGACTGTAAGTTTTATAACAGCATGTCATTTTAATTATTCTACCTTGATGTTTAAATATTAGCAGCCCTAATCCCAAATTAAATACCCTAAATATTTTTCATATAAAATTGATTCAGTATGAAAAAATGAATTGAACTGATATTAATGCATTTAATTTCTTGCATTAATAAGTAACTAGGCATTGACAGCTCTATGTCAGTCTTTTTAATACCATAGATCTCTTCATTTCTTTCTTATTTTGTCAATTGTACTGATCTGCTTTTCCTTCATTCCATTCAGACGCTGCTTTAATTTAGTCACCATGAAGTTTTAGGATGGCCCAGGTTTCTGATGACATTTTAATCAATGCTTCCTTTCACTTTTGATCTTAACACTTTTATATTCTAGACACCAAACATCTAGTTGATATTATGATATCTGTTACTTACATTCTTAGTTTATGAGAATAACTCCAGAGTCTTTGACAGCTGTTTTCTGCTCTCCTGGTTCTCTAGTAGCAGATCTGATGAAGTGCCCTGAGTCTGGTACAGCTCAAACAGAAAAGCCACAGGAGAGGCTGGGAGACCTGCACTAATGTTGAGAGTGTTTCTGTTCAGCTATGAAAAAAACAAAGTCAATTCTTGGTAACTCTATATGCTACTGCATTTGGTCAACTATTAGAACTCAAGTGCTTTTGCTTCCTTCTCTTTTGCATTGTTCCAACATACGTATAATGCATTAATACTCAGGACCAAGAGTTAAATGTCAATGGTATGTAATCAGAATATTGCATTTTTAGAAATTCACTCTGTGAAAGGCCCACGATGGAGACATTAAAAGGAAGACTCAAAAAAACATCAATATTGCAATTATTTATAAATTCCTCTTATGCTCACTACTATGTGAACAATGTGCACCGACACACACACATTCACAAACATACACATGCTTATTGTTCTTATTTGTTTAAAATCCTGCTAGAAATAGATTTCCTCTTCAATTGTGTACTTCAAGGTACAACATGAAGATCAGATGCAATGCCATTTGGTACCTCACAGATATCAGGTGCTCTGATAGACACTTGTGACTGAATTTGTTCGCCAGGCATTCCTAATGTTCTGTGAATTCAGAACTGTTGATGGTGTTTGAAGGTGGTATACTGAGGCTAAGGGAGGTTGATCATTACTCTCCTGTGTTACTCTTTAGTCACCTTTGGAATAATGACTGAAATCAAGGAGTATTTTTCCCAAGAGGATTTTTTTTCATTATTTACTATAATGTTAAAGAAAGAACAATTTTTATAAAATATTTGGACTTCCTGTTTTGTAGTAGACACATTCTAAAGGTCCTTGCTATAAACCGAGTTCCCTCTCACCTGATTTACATGCTGAAATCTTTTAATTAATTTTAGATTGAAGTCTACTTTGTTAGATATTAGGATGGCAACACCAGCTTGTTTCTTAGAGCCATTTGCTTGGAAAAATCTTTTCCCAACTCTATACTCTGAGCTTGTGTCTGTCTTTAAAGGTGTTTTTCTTGTATGCAACAGAAGGATGGCTTCTGTTCTTGTATCCATTGTGTTAGGGTGTGTCTTTTTATAGGCGAGTTGAGTCCATTAATATTGAGAGATATTAGTGACCATTGATTGATATTTCCTGCTATTTTTGGTGGTAGCTTGTATATATTTTTTTTCTTTGGGCTTTTGTCCTGTGGAATTATCAATTGTGGTTTTATGGGTGTATCTGGGATTCTTAGGTTGGAGTTTTCCCTCTAATGCTTTCTGAAGGGCCAGATTGATAGATATGTATTAAGTCTGACTTTGTCATGGAATATCTTGTTTACTCCATCTATGGTGATTGATAGTTTTTCTGGGTGTAGTATTCTAGGTTGGCAGCCATGTTCTTTTAGTATGTATATAACTTCTGACCAGGACCTTCTTGGTTTCATTTTTTCCATTGAATAGTCAGGTGTTATTCTGATGGATCTGCATTTCTAGGTAAGTTGGCCATTTTCTTTTGCAGCTCTTAAAATTTTTTTCTTTGTTCTCTATGTTTTGTAGCTTGGATATTATGGGATGATCAGACTTTTTGGGGGATCAAATCTATTTTATGTCCTGTAAGATTCCTGTATCTTTATAGGCATTTCCTTCTTTAGGTTGAGAAAGGTTTCTTTTATGATTTTATTGAATACATTATCTGTGCCTTTGAGTTGGTATTCTTCTTCTTCTATTCCTATTAGTCTCAAGAGTCTGTATAAAAAAAAAAAAGAGTCTGAAATCAGAACCTTGGGGGTGACCCCAGCCCAGAGAGGTATTCTCCGGATGGGCAGCCCCAAAGCTGGAATCTGCTCATCTCTGATTCCACTCTGGACACAGTCTCTCATGTTGAAATCTTAACTTTGAATATAATAGTACTATAGGTTAGGGTATATTTTGGAATTCGCCTTTGAACATAATTAGTTTCCTTATTAGCAGACAAGAGAAAGTTGTTCCCCTTTCTTCAGCTCTCTGCTGTGTGAGAATACAACATGGAAATGACTCTATCCAAATAAGAAAGGCTCCTCCCAGTCAGATCTTGCCAGAATTCTGATTTCTGCCTTCTAGTCTTGAGAAATAAATTTCTGATTTTGTGAGCCAGCTATGTTCTGTTACAGCAGCCCACACAGAATAGACAGCTTTGTTGGGTCCCCTTTGAGAGTAGTTTTGTAAGGACTACATCTTGTGACTTGTACACAGTAAATGGGTTATACAAAATAGGATGGAATGTTATTTCATGGAAATAAAATTAAGATAATGCCTAATCTCTAATTTGATTTGGTTTAAATTTTATGACATAAAATTTATACCTCCCCAAGCATGGTGGCATGTGGCTTTAATACTAGCACTCAGGAACCAAAGGAAGAAGGATCTCTGTAAATTCAAGGCCAGCCAGCTCTATGTGGAAAATACTAGGCTATTACAGATGGCAGAATGAGAAACTGAATTATCATATAATTATGATATATAACACATATATGGAGAGAAAGAAAACTCAATAACTGGCTTGCACACAGTAGGTGCTGCATACACAGGTGAAGATTTTCCCACTTTTCTCATTTCTATGTTGTCATTTAGCCCCATTTGTCTTTCTGTTTCTTTCTGCTAAAGTTTTTTTTCTTGTTTCCCTCTATTATAGTTGTTTATGATCATTTATCATTTTTCCTAATGAATTATAAAAGTACTTTAGAGGCAAGAATTATGTACATCTTTACAAAGTCATTGATCTAACACTTGACATATAATAAATACTAGTCATTGATTATTCTTAGTACTATTTATGTAATACAAGTTATTTACTGTTCTCCTGATCCCTAAGTGCCAACTCCCTGGTAGAAGTCACAATGACTTGTCACATTTAAGATAGCCATCAACAAACATCCCCAGTCTTGTAGAAAATGCCTCATGGTTGATTTCTGATGAATAACTTTTAATACATACTATTTTACTACCATATTCACAAGACCACTTAGACACTCCCTTTTTCCTGGCAGGAATTACCTGAGAAGTATCCAAGGAAGTAAAAAAGAGAGGTTGGTTTTATATCCAAGAATCATAAAACATTGGTTTCAAACACATCAAACAGTAACTTATTAAAACCGTAAGTGATATCTGTAGGGCTTGTTTTGTGCTAGGATAAATAACAAAAGAAAAATACTCCTCAGAGTAAGAAGTTGAGAGCATAAAATGGCTCTATTTATGTTGAATACAAAGCACAGTGCTTATACAGAGTAGATACACATTAGCCTTTGAATAATTTTTATCTGTAACCTCTTTCATGAAGCCGTCTTATATTTCCTCAGCTGAGACTTTGGCAGAAATGTTTTGTGAACTAATCTATTGTTATTAAGAAATGTCTTAATCAGGTCTTCACAATAGTAATTGACTTTGTAGTCTTCTAGATTTCATATTCTAAGGCTAAAATATGGTTTTTTATTTGGTACAAAAGTCTTTAATAAAATGTAGGTAAAGGAGTACTTCTATATTCTTGTCATACATTTGTATCTCTGTGTGTCCTCTCTATAACAATTATGACATTGAAGAAAACTGGTAATATTATTTTTTGAATCTAGTCATTGGAGCATTTTCATTAGGAAGCACTTTAGATTCCATATATCACTAGGAATGTTCTCTTTAGCAAACAGACAGAACATCTTATGTACCCTGTCTGTCTATCTATCCATCTATCTATCTGTGTTTCTGTCTCATTTTCCTTTCCTGTCTTGTAGATGCAGAGATTAAAAAAAATAGACATTTCTCTTAACCACAGGTTCCACACAAAAGCAAACAGTAGATAATATCTGACTATATCTTCACTCATAGAAGAAATAATATTAAAAAGCCCATTCCACAAACATTTGGTATTCAATAGCAACAGTACTAGTGGCCAGAGTGCACTGTGTCCCTCATGGTCTTTTCTAATGAGGGTGTGTGCACTGACTCACTGGTCCTTAGAACACTGCAGGGAAAACAGAGCTGACACAGAAATCATCAAACCACCTCTCCCGCAATCAACCAGCAGACAGCCCATAAACCAGAGATAAAAACTGAGACAATTTGGCTTTAGCAAGAGACAATTCTAATTGCATGATTATGTTATATACCACTGTTTAGTCAAGGCTTAGTTATGAAGTAAATACAGAAATTAGACTTTCTCAATACATTCTGCAATTGTGTTCCAGTTTGAGAATGGTGGTGGGATATAATGAACAGTATGTACATATAACACTTGATGTTGGGTCAGTTTTTAATAAATGCTTGTTAAAGAAATGAATGCAAATATATTAGATAAAAAGGAAAAATACTACATAAATCAATCCTATTCAGCTTATACTAAACTGAGTCCTATTGATTGACAACAATGACGTAACATACATTTTTATGGGGATTTTATGTGTGTGTGTGTGTGTGTGTGTGTGTGTGTGTGTGTGTGTGTGTGTGTGTGCAGTTCATATGGGTTTTGACTCAACATGCCTTTACCTACCAACATACCCATTTTTTCCCACCTGTGAATCAGATGTGATTTCTGTGTCAAGTCAAAGTGAGGCATTTTCTTGGATTCAAAAATGCACTAAGGGAACTTGTTAGTAGTGTGTTGTACAAATGCCAGACACCCCAAACACTCAGCATTCCATGGCTATTTCATAAACAAACTTCAAAAGTCAATTTGTTTCATTCAACTGTCAAAGTAGGTCTGACTGAAAGGGTGGCTAATATTTATTAACAGTTCAGTGTTTGTCCGTTCCAGGGAACTTGTCAGTAGGTTTCAACCTTATGGATTAATATGCTGTTAAAATGCTCACAAAATAAATTGGCCATGCTTGAATCAGAGAGTAGAAGTAATGAGAAGTACAAAGGGAGAATTTGTAAGCACAGTCCTGTGCTTTCCCAGAATTCCAAATGTAGGCAAATCAATGCAGTCTGTCTTATTTCTTTATGTGGAAAACAATTAGAGGTCTTGGCATTTAGCAGAACTTCTTCCAATTTAAATGTAACACAAACTAGAAGAAAGAAAAACCTACATGATTTTTCCATTGTAGATCTGAGTCATGGTTTTCTCAATTCTATTACTTTTTCTTCAGCAAGAGTAGCAAATCTCTCTCTGCTCACTAGCACATCTCTATTTCTGTTGAATATAGCCTCACAATCTCTGTGTGCCTGTCAAGGTAGGAAACTGTTGAATTGTTCCTGTAAATAATACACTCATATTTTATTAAATCTTAAATATGTGTTTCCTGTTGGAATTCATTGTGAGATTATCCCTTCTCATGAAATAGAAATGCCAAGCTTCCTGGAGCTGCTGTTTGACAGAGATGGTGTTCAGAAGACCTGGACTGACCCTTCAGGGCCCTTAGAGGAATTGGCTGCACAACTGTCGCCTATGTCTTTGACATGTTTAATGTTTAAATTCCTTGCTGTTGAGGATCGCTCACTGACAGATAGAACTGGGACAGTATAACAATTCTCATGAAAGCTGATGTTAAGAATAAAGCTTACAGTGATTCTATGGGAGAATTAACTATAAAAGGAATTGATTCTTCCATAAAATGTATTACCTAAGTGGTATTAGTAAGCAGAAAACATAGACCTGGAATAAATCATTTAAGTAGAAGAACTTAGAAACATATAAGAAACTGACGAATTCTCACTGAATCATTAGGTTTTTATGTTTTGCCTCAGAAACCTGGAACTAGTATGGAAAGAAAAAGATGGGGTTTTTTTAATTATAAAATTAATGACAAGCCTTAATACCCTCCTGAAAACAAAGTTTCAGAAATTTTGATGCTCTTTTCCTCTTTGCAGAACTGTATGACAGAGACACAAAGAGAAATATCTTGCCTCAGTGAACTTCTTGGTTTCCTGAGCAGACTTGTCAGATCAGGACTTCTCTAACTGTTGAAAAAATAAAGAGCAGAACATGGTATTTCAGACATCAAGGGGGAGCATGGTGGTTTTATGTCAGATATAAAAGAAAGAACTTAAACAAAGGGCCAAGAAATTAAATGTCTGTAGAAAGATAAAATATTCTTGATAGTAGACTAAAGAATAACAGGTAGTAGGAAATGACTTCTGATCTGTTAACTTAGTCAGACTTAAATAGTGTGATGGGAATGTTCTCTGTGTACTGTAAATAAAGGAACAGCTTCCGCCTGTGTCAGGTGTCATAGAAGTAGGAGGGGAAATTGAGGTTCAGGAATAAAAAGTGCTGAATCAGACACACTCAGTCCACCTGCCAAAGAAGAAACATGTAATGGTCAGCTATGAGCCACGGACCCCGTGGCCAGACAGAACAGTGGAAATGGGTTGAATTAAGATCCTCTTGAGCAAGATATCACAAACCCAGAAAGATAACCAGGGGATGTACTCACTCACTAGTGAACTTTAAACAAAAAGCAAAGCACACCCAGGCTGCAAACCACAACCACTGAACAGCTTGGGATCTGAAGCAACTTGAAGTGGCACCTTGGAGCCCATTCCCTCCAGAGGAACACCTGACTCAGTCTTGATATTGGGATGAGGGAATTGGACTTGCCTGGAGTGGATGCTGAACTAAGCCACCTTGGGACCTCCTGCCCTTTCTGGGGAGGAGATGAGGAGGAGAGAAGAGAGAGTAACCAGGGTCAGGACAGGATAGGGAGTTTGAACAAGGGGATACATGAATAAAGAATGAGACTTTATTCAAAAATTTAAAAGAAGTTTAGAGTCATAAAGTTAAGATAGATGATAATATATTTTCTTTAATACAAATAAACTAAATACTATAACTGTAAAAAAAGATTAAAGAGCTAGCTAGCAATGTGCCTGAGACATAATCCAAACAGGATAAAATTAATATAAGCGTCTGAGTCATGTTTTGGAGTGTAAAGAGGCCTCAGGCAGGTCGATAATGCCAGGGCTTTTATGACACCAATGTTAAGAAAAAGGATATTGACTTAAAAGAATTGATTTTATCATGTTATATTTTAATTTTTATGTAATTTTTTGTTTGTTCATTTTGTTTCTTTGGCTTTCATACATTTATAAATTACTAAAGTCTGTGAAGAAATGATTTTGTGAGAGACACAGGTTGTCAGAATAGAAAAGCCAAACTGAGATGTGTTTCTTCTCTGTCCATCAATCCAAACACACCTGAGAAGTGTGCCAGGTCTTATTCTTCCCCTCGACACTCTTGCATACACCCATTTTTAGACCCTGCCTCATCTGGAATTGGATTACAGCAAAGTAAGATCGCTTAAACACACACTCTCTCTCTCTCTCTCTCTCTCTCTCTCTCTCTCTCTCTCTCTCTCTCTTTCTCTCACACACACATACACACACACACACACACACACATTGAGTATTTGCTGTGACAGGCACATTATGTCTTTTTATTTTCACAACTGATGAAGGTACCACAATCATGCCTATTTCATAAATGAAGAAACAGACACTTTGAGACTGAGTTGCCTGTATTTGTGAAACTAAAATGTGAGAGTGTCAGATTCAGACAACACCTCATGTATTTAAAATACCCACTTTCTTTAATTCTACCTTTGAAACATGTGAAATGAGATAAAAACAAACAAAAAACCAAAAACCCAAAAACTAAACTCTGCTCCCACAACAGAAGTGTCTTTCAGAAACTTCCAAGTTCAAAATGATAAGCTCTGCCATAAGGGTTTGGAAGGCCTTTGTAAAGTTTATTAACAAATCACCTGCCCTCAGGTCCATGGAGAAAACATATAGAGCAACTGGAGAAAGACTGAATCCTGAAAAAATAAATGAATCCATAGTTTTTCTATTTACAGGTAGTTAAAAGAAATTAACTACAAACAGGTCTGGTTGCTAGTATTTTCAAAACTGAATAATGAGAAAGAAATTGCATTCCAGGTTAGTAGCCTAAAGAGAAGTCTTGATCACTTGATATATCATAAGACCTAAAGGATAACAGGTTGTCATAACACATACTATTGGTAAAAGGATAAAAAGAATTCATAAGAGAAAACTATATGAACAATTTTTATTAGATTTACTCATTTTATGTGTGCTTTACTTGAATGCATGTATGTATGTGCACTCTGTGTGTATGTGTGTGTGTGTGTGTTTGTATGTGTGCTTGGTAGCCACAGAGGCCAGAAAAAGACACCAGACCCTCTAGAAATGGAGTTACAAATGACTCTGACCATCCAAGAGAGTATTGTGAATCGAACCCAGGTCACCAAAAGAACAAGTACTAATAACCATGAACCATTTACTCAGCCCCATATGTAAACAATTTTTAATATTTCCTGATGATCCCATATGAATTTAACTTTTCATGTGACTCTGTTTACTTGTAGCACCAATAAAGGAAAATTAATGTTTTAGGTAGGAACACATATTCAACTTCCTGATCTATGCTGGGCACTAAGCTAGAAATACTTACATTACCTAAACAAGCTAGCTTATTCTGCCATGGTAGCTTAAATTCTGTATGAACTTGGAAGAATTTCTTTTAATTATGAATATACATTAAGCTATGAGGCTTAGTTTGTAGTCTAATAACTCCTCCACAAAATGAAATGAAGAAACAGAATTTTTTAGGTCCCTTGAAATGACAACATGTTCTTTTTCTCATAAACCAAATGCCCTTCACAAACATGGACCAATGCAAAGGTCATTCTGCCCTAGATATTCTAAAAATGGCTTGAAGACTTTCAAGTTAAGCAGCAGTGTCTTTATTGGATTAGACACATAATCACTGAACTAAGACAGCAGAGGTCATCTCAGAGGAAGTCAGCACCCAAGTTATAGTAAGTTCTGCTGGTAGACTGCTAACAAGGACTGAATCAAAGGCTCCCTGTGTGGAGCAATTACATTTACTTTCTTACCACCGTGTAGCATCATGGATTGGGTTAGCCTTCTCAACACTAGAACAGCAATGGTAAGAGGAAAAATGAGTAGATACAAGAATCTATGGAAAACATTTTTACTGTTAAAAAAAAAACTCTGCCTCATAACTGAATGTGGGGTGTTTCTGCTGTATTTCGTTAGGAAAAGCAAAACCTCTTGCTTTGATTATCAGAGCATATTCTGAACTTCTTTTTACTGCAAATGTGTGCTCATAAATCAGAAATTATAAATCCATTTGGGATAAGGATTTTTGGGGGCAATTTGGAGAAAAACTGTATGAAGGCATTAAGGTATCTATAGTTTTTGGATAGATGCATTTTTAAGAGAAAAAGAAGGCTAAAGGCAGAAGGAAAGGTACCCATCTTTGCTACTATCAATTACATCTACCTACATAGACACACATATACATATATTTCTACTCATTAGATATTTATAGGCGTTGAGCATCATGTTAGTATGTACTATCAAACAAAGGAAGAAGACAGATAATGTCTTTTATTTTCATGAAATTTATTGTTTGAAAGGAAAACAAATGTTCAGAGAATTAATCACAAGAATGACATGTCATGAAGATAAACAGAGTCTTTGACAGCACTTAACAAATTGAAGTTTAAGATTTCTGAGTATAAAACACAAAAACTGGAGCTGAAGAGACAGATCCTTGGTTAATAGCACTTGCTTGTTAATTTTCCAGGGGACAGGATTTCAGTTTACAGAACCTATGACAGGCAGATCACAACTGCCTATAATTTCAGGTTCAAAGGATCTGATATCCTCTTCTGGTCTCCATGGGAACATGTATACATTTGTATACACATATACACATACAAACACATATATACAAATAAAGTTATAAAAACCATTTTAGAATGGCATCAATCTAAATGCATAGATTAAATATTTCGATCATTTATAAACTCCAGGATCCAGGCCTCTTAGAAAATAGCTACTTGTGTTTGATTCAGAAATCTCTTAAGTAAGATATTACAGATATCCCTGGAGAGCCTGTCATCATGTAAGTCTGCCACAGTCATTAGCAGCATTTTGTAGTAGTGCAATGAAAGTTGTCTGAATGATTTATTTTTAGAAATGTGGTCCAGGTGGTAGCATCTGTGATCACACAAAAGAGAGAAGAAATTGTGTTCTTCAAGCAAAAATGTCATAAGGATATTACTGAAACCAAGGAATGGAATTTCAGTCAAAATTTTAGCTATAAAACATGTAAAAATGTCTCCATACTTCCATACAAATAGCTCAAGGTCTATAAAGACACAATGAGACATTCATGGTCACACAGATCTTGGCATAGCCATTCAAATGCCTGAGTTCTGAATAACTGAAATAATCTAGTTAAAAAAAACTTGTTATGGTCAATCCCCTTGTACAATATCTACACAAATTATTAAGTAAAATTAAAGGGTATATTTTTAAGGGTATCCTAGATCATTTTTTAATGAGTCGTCTTTGGAGTTCCAAATAGAAACAAACAAACAAACAAAGAAACAAAAAAACACCTTTTAGTATCCACCATTGAAATAGTCACACACACTTTATTATAATTGTATCAAAGCCAATTTTTACAAAAGAATTACATGGAATACATTTACAATTTAGCTAGATTATTTTATATGAATGTGACAAAAGATAAAGTAATCAGCGATTAGGGAACCTCATTGAAAAAAATGCCTCCATAAAATGAAGCTATAGGCAAACATATGGGTTATTTTCTTAATTAGTGGTTTGTAGCACAAATCCTAATTGGTTTCAATAAAAACCTGGAGAAAGGTATCAGGGTAAATGCTGAAATATCAGAGAGATAAAGGAATCAGCCACTAGAAAGACTTCTTAAATCTATGGAATCCTCAGACCACTTTTTGGTGCTGTCTCCTCTTTCCACCAAGTCATATCACTTCCTGTATCAACCTCCCTAGTACTGAGATTAAAGGCATGTGTGCTTCCCAAACACGAGGATCAAAGGCATGAGATCCCAAGTGTTGGGATTAAAGATGAGTGTCATGACTACCTGGGCTGTATGACTAACTAGTGGCTGGCTCTGGACTCTGATCTTCAAGAAAGCTTTATTTGTTAGAACATACACAAAATATCACCACAGAAACTAATAAGAGCCCAGTCCACAGTTAGTGGTGTCATCCTTGAGATTGCAGTATTGTTGTCTATGAGAAAGTAGGCTGAACAAAGCATGGGAGCAAGCTTGTCAATAGCATCCCTCCATGGCCTCTGCAGCAGCTCCTGACTTCAGCTTTCTGTCCTGCTTGAGTGCTTACCTTACTGCTTTTGATGAAGAACTGTTATATGGAAGTGTGAGTGAAATAAACTCTTTCCCCAGTGAGTTACTTTTTATTATGGCATTTTATCAGAGCAATATTAACTCTAACTAAGTCAGTAATAAACCCAAATGGAAATCAGGCTAAGGGAAAATAAGGAAAGTGGTTCTTGACTCCTAAATCCTGCCAGTATGTCCAACATCAAAGGTGACAGTTGAAAATGTAGTGAACAGGCCACACCCGCAGCCCCTGCTGCTCAGGGAATCTACTAGGAGCCCTACTGCGACCCTGAACTGAGTGTTCTGAGCAAACTAACTGCAGGGGTCTCTGAGGGGCGGACTCGAACCCTGACCAGAGGTGAGGAGGGCTCGGCGGGCCTCAGCGCCGGTATCCTGGCCTGGGAGGGAGAGTTGACCTCACACTGCTTCCGGTTCCGCCACCGGGACCTGTGCTCTCTGCGGCGTCCCAGCGCACTCTGGAGCAGGGGCAGCTGAACTCTGCACCTGGCCACACCCGCAGCCCCTGCTGCTCAGGGAATC
>PVIH01017264.1:0-42440 GCA_004025045.1 Sigmodon hispidus | reverse complement strand
TTCCGCATCCTCTCCAGCATAAGCTGTCATCTGTACCTTTTATCTTAGTCAATCTAACAGGTGTTAGGTGGTATCTCAAAGTTGTTTTGATTTGCATTTCTCTGATGGCTAAAGATGAAGAGCACTTTTTCAGGTGCCTTTCAGCCATTCGTAGTTCCTCTGCTGAGAATTCCCTTTTTAGATCTGTACCCCATTTTTTTGATTGGGTAATTCAAGGTTTTGGGTTAGGGTTAGGGTTAGGGTTAGGGTTAGGGTTAGGGTTAGGGTTAGGGTTAGGGTTAGCCCATTCCCTCCAGAAAAATGCCTGATCCAGTCTTGTTGTTGGGATGAGGAATGCAGATCTGCCTGGAGTGGATGCTGAACTTAGCCACCTTGGGATCTTGGGACCTCCTGCCCTTTCTGGGGAGGAGATAAAGTGATGGAGAGAAGAATATACCTAGACTATTTGATGGCAGAGCTTCCTGAATTTACTAAGTAAAATGTTAACATCACCTGAAAATGTTCCACAGGCACAGCCAGAAAAACTGTTATACTAGTTGTGAGGTTATTCCAGCCCTGCGTGTAGTACCAACCCTGAACTGGCTGCTATGAAAAAACAGACTGATCAAGCCAGGAGGAATAAGACACTAAGCAGCATTCTTCTGTGGGCTCTGTGCCAGTTCCTGCCTCCATACTCCTGCCCTGCTTGAATTTAGACCATCATTGACTTTCTTCAGTGATGAGTTGTGATGAGGAACCATAAGCTAAAAAAAACTTTCTTCCTTTTGGTATTTTATTACAGCAATAAAAATCCTAAAATAACATCCAATGAAGTTGACACCTAAGCCAGTCACACAAAATCAAGTGATTTTGTTTATGTGAAATATTTTAATAGATTTTAATAGATTAATATATATATAGAATAATATATTAATATACAGAGAGAGAGAGAGAGAGAGAGAGAGAGAGAGAGAGAGAGAGAGAGAGAGAGAGAGAGAACAAAATTAAGTGATCAGGGAAGTGGGGATAGATCTGAGAAAAGTTGGAGGAGGATGAATGAATACAATAAAAATATGTTATATGAAATTCTCAAAGAATTATATGACTGCTCCTTGCAAGTTCTCTTTTTTGGTTATGCCATTGTGCCATGTTATAAACTGCTGTGCAATTATCCATTTCAACACTATGAATATGTATTACTTTCATTGGTTAATAAAAAGCTAAGCAGCTGGTAGCTGGACAGAAAGTTAGGCAAGAAAGCCAAACTAAGGATACTGGGAAGGAGAAGAGCCAAGTAAGGAGTCACCAGCAAATGCAGAGAGAGCAAGATGGGCATGCCGTACTGAAAAAAGGTACCAAGCCACGTCATAAATAGAAATATAGGTGAATTTAATTGTAAAAGTTAGCTAGTTACAAGCCTGAGCTATTTGGCTGAACTTTTATAATAAATACAAGCTTCCAAGTCAGTTATTTGGGAGTCACTGGCAGGACAGAAACTTCCAATTACAATAATTAATCTTAAATGTGATGACTAAAGGATCTCAAGTTAGCATTAACTTAGTTTCAGGATGACATGTCACTCTTAATGTTAAAGCCAGACTTCTAGTCCTAAATTTTAATTCCATTGCTAGATTATGTTCATCTACTTTGCCAGATTGCTCTATCTTCAAATCTACTTATACATATTTTCTTATTAGATCAATTCTGCAGCAACTATAGACCTGCATACATCTAAGTTTATCTATGTTGTTACAGTATAGTTAAAAAATTTTTTTATTATTATAAATAAAGTTACATTTTCTATCCGTGTATATCCTTGTTCAAGGTCCCTTCCCCCTCCCACCCTCTTTCTCATGAAATCTCAAAAAATTTGAAATTTTTTAAAGTGACATAATCTAAAATATATCATTAATATGTTACTACTTGCACTTTATCAAACAGCTATTCACCAGTCCTCTTTCTAAACCTATATCTGCAAATCCTTTAATTTGAAGCATTTAAAAGAAAATCCACATGATTACTTAGGACATCTTTTTTAAATTATACAGTGACCAAATACTGAAGTAAATCTGGTCAAGTGTACATAGCATTTCTGTGTAGTTATGGTAGTTCTACGTACTGTAGAAGAATCAGATAAAAACATGACTTTTAGCAGTCAACTTTGAATGTAACTGAGTTAATTCATTATATATACATATATATATATAAACTGTACTATAACTATTCTTTTACTAACAAAGGAAACTAGAGAAATGGAGCAAGCTGAAATCAGTGTGCAGAAGTAACCAATACTTTACAGAAAAGTTAGATTTGTGTGTAAGGATAAGAAATACTTTAACTGGTAGACATAAAGGGAGAAAGTATTTGGAATGGAAAGAGTATCAAAATGAATAATGATACCCGGAGAAAAGCAAGAATAAGAGTAAAAAGCCAAATATCCATGAACACACAGATCCCACTTGGTGCCTGAGAATAATAATTAAAAAACCTTTCATCCTTACTTATGAGAGTTGATAGGCATCACACTATTAGAAGTCAAAATCACTAACATCTCTTAATGTGCCCTACCAGATATTACCTGTGTAGAAATATGTACTTTAACTGTCACCTACTCACTCATTCTAACATGATTTTTGTCCTCAGATGGCTTAATTTTATATGCTGGAAGGAGTGCTAAGATGTATTCAGTCTTCATGCTAGAATAATACCATAATAAGTTGTAATGATTCTTAGTTATTTAGAGTTTGCCTTCCTCCATTTTTTTCTGATTTATTAAGAGCAAATCAATTAGATTGTGAATTGCACCAGACAAAATCTCTATGCATGGATAGCTTCTTATTTCAGCAATATCAAAATCAATATTCATTGGGTCTGCTACAAAACAAAAGCTGTACATTCTAATTTATAATATATTGTACCTGTATAGACATATTACTTGCACAAGTCTTTTATTCTGTTGCTGGCCTTCAAGGATTTTCTTTCTCTGTGGTTGCATTCTTCCTGCTGAAAGAAGACTAGAAAACTTACCATGGACTTGAACTGGTTGGAAAATGGCATCGCCTCTTAATCAAATGCAGCTTTCTACTGCACTTAACTGTTACTTAGATCTTGGCTGTCTTGTACCCATTAGGGCCTTTATAGGATTTGTGGATTTAGCCAAGATCATAATTCTGCTTCTTTTTATCTCTTTCCATCATTGATTACCACCAACTGAGTTGGTACACTTTTAAAATCACGTCTTAATTCCTTATGTAAGACCAGGTTTGCAAGACAAATATAATGACTAGTATGGTTATTATATGCTATTCCTCATGGAGTCTGAGGTTGTTGGCAAAAATTTGATTTAATTTCAAAGTTGTTTATATAAGTAGAGGTTAAAATATTTAGCAAAGCTATCATATTACTGCTCTAAGATGTCATATTTGCTTTCAACACCATGAAATTCTCATAAGAATTGTAGCAACACCAGAAAATTCAGAAAGTGGAAATGTGATGTATAAGCCTGAGGTTTCTTATCTCAAGTAACACTTGAATATAACTTAGAATGAAAACTCCAGGAGAGTAGAGGGATTCTGATGCTTTCATTTGCTTCTGGTCATTTAAAACAGTGAAATGAAGTTCATAGTAGACATTTAATCATAATCTAATCGTAAGTGTTTACTGAAGACCCACCATGTGTTATGATGAGTACAAAGAAGCATGACATACAAGAACTACTTTACTAATAGCCTCTATATGTAAGTAGAAGAGTATCAAGTAAAAGAAAGTAATAATAAAATATGAAGCTGTCATGACATAAATCTAGAGTCACAGTTGTTTAATTATAGTTCTGAGGTGATTAGGTTTATCTGACATAGGCAAGCATAGATTCATGGTCAACAGACATTTGAATTGTACTTTGAAGGATTTTCTTTATTGTGGGAGAAAGGTTAGAGAATTCCATCTACAGAAAATAGCCAGTACAAAGGGAATTTACAAACTCACTGTTCCTCTAGTGTAATGAGGAAGCAAGCCTAAGTACAATACATAGTAAAAAATATAAAATAGTGGTAAGTGTACTAGGAGTGATTGGGTACACCATTGTATGGAGGGTCCTAAATGTCAAGCTGAAGATGTTGCATATATGAGCTTGGCACAATGGTAGCTCTATCTGAGAAAGTTGGCATTATTACTGGTCATGCAAAATTTTGTTCTGAACTCACTTTCACCTACTGACTGCCAATTCAATCATGCTCTATTCTTTTGGCATGCATAATCTCATGCATCATAAATCAGAAGATGTCAAAAGTAACCAAAGACTATGTTAACTGCAGGGCATGCTATACATATTTACCCAAAAAACAGAAGGGAAAAATGTATCAGCCAAAAATAATAACATTCAATATGTTTTATAGTAAATCAAAAACATGAAGCAGTGTGTAGGAACAGAGATTGAACTATTTAAATCCAATGGACCAATAAATATGGTTGGCAATGGACCAGATTTTAACATATTTTATGCCACAAAATTGTAGCTAAATTATTCTATTATTTCCAACTGTTAGGACAATAAACTCAGAAAAGATAACTATCTAGCTTATCCCTGGATTACAAAAAAAGGTTTAATTCATAGTAAATAAATACAATCACTGCATAACAAATTTTGGAGAAAGTGTAAAACTTTAAAAAATGTTTTATTCCCAAACATATTGAACGTATCAAAACAGCATTGAATTTTGATAATAAATAATAAATAAATCACAGTGAAGCAGAAGCAATCATGTATTGTTTTATTTATCTTTTTGGCCTATAATTGAGTATTCTACTCTATGAAACCAAGATTATGAGAAAGTATAAGAAATACTTTCCTGAAATAACAATGTTTCACCAAAACATTAAGAAATAAAAATGGTACAGTGTATATCAAATGATGTTTACAAAACATGAGAATGCCAAATTTAGCAACTTATAAAAGGAATTATATATTAAAATACAGTAAAATTTATTCCAGGAATAAAAGGCTCCTTAATAAATAAAAACAGTCATGCCAGTGTATTATGTAAGTATAATAAAAATGAAAGCTATGTGATAGTCTGAATGATCTTAGAAAAATCATTAAAAAATTTTCATTGTATTTCATGATTACAAAATAATTCATAAACTAGGAGCACAGAGGTCCCTCAGTCAGACAAAGGTTATCTTCAAAACCCCCACAATTAACATACTATTTAATTGTGAAAGAATAGATTTGTTTTTGCCCCACATTTGAGAACATAACAAATATGTCAAGTTTTACTATTGGTATTCAATTATGTGCTGAAGTTTCTAGCTATAAAACTTAGTTGACCTCCCACCCAAATCACAGAATATTAGAAAGGAAAAGGTAAAACTTTTGTCATATTTTTATTTACAAATATGACAGTTTCCATTAAAATATTAAAGTATCTAATGAATGGGTTCATCAAGAGTACAAGATAATCAACACATAAAATAGTTCTATGAAATATCAATGAAGTATCTATAATTCAACTAAGAAAACAATTACATGCATAACATCAAAATAAAACAACAATAAATGTAATGAAAAATTCACACACCAACCCATCAAACATAGTTTTAAAATTATGTAGAAGATCAAAATGAATGGAAAACCACTCATGTTTGTGGGTTCATAAGACTTAAAATTAAAGTGACAACACTCTTCAAACTTATTTCAAAAGTAAATCTGTATTAGAATCTGTGTTGGTTTTTCTATAAAATATGATTTTTTTCCTAAAATACTTGCACAATTATAATGGTAGCTAAGAAGTCCTGCATAAAAGGATAGAATAGGAGGATTCACAGCTCTCAATTTGAAACATATTGTGAAATTTATAGTCAAGAACAGTATAATCTGTTGGTGATGCTTGTAATGGGGTAGTTCCTGTTGTCTTCTCCAGTTTTTCCATTTCTAGAATTCTCCATTTGTGTTTTCTTTATGTCAGGTTTGAAGTCTCAAACCATTTCCTTCACCTGTTTGATTGTTTTTTTCTTGGCTTTTTTTTTTTTTTGTCTTTTCCTCAACTTCTTTAAGAACTTCTATAATCTTCATGAAGTAATTTTAAGTTTGTTTTCTTGTCTTTCAGCTGCATTGGAATGTTCAGATTTTGCTGTTGTAGGATCATTGGGTTCTGTTGGTGCCACATTGCTCTTTCAGTTGTTGAGTGTATTCTGACGTTGATGTGTACCCATTTTTTTCTCCACTGATGTGACTTGTGCTTTTGCCCATTTTTCCAACTGTTGTGGTTTGAACCTGTGTCTATGTCGTCTGCTATTTTTCCCACTGTTGTGGTTTGTGCCTATGACTATGTAGTCTGATAAGGTTGTGGGGAAATGCTGGCCACAGAGAAGGTGTTCATGTGATTAGAAGTGGGTGGCAGAGTGAGTGGGTCTTGGTGGGACAGCATCCAGTGGGTAGCAGGAGTGGGAGCACAGCCTGGAGGCAGGTATCTCACCTGTTCATAGGCTGGTAGGAACTGGAGCAAAGCAATGGAGTTCCACCAGAGGTGGGGGCAGAATTCATCTCCTTTGCTGGTGCTGGGATAGGAGGGGAGGGGCATAGAATATATCCTGGGGTTTAGTTAGGATCTGAACTTTGGGACACTCCAGATGTCTTTGTGGGACAGTATCCAGTGAATGGCAGCAGTGGGGGCACAACCTGAAGGCAGGTATCTCACCTGCATGAAGGCTGGTGGGAACAGATTCCTAATTTTCTAAAAAAGTGCCATATTGATTTCCACAATGGTTGTTAAGTTTGCATTCCAACCAGCAATAGATGAGTGTTCCCCATGATCCACATGAGCTGTCAATTGTGTTATTGACCTTATCCATTCTAACAGGTATAAGACTAAATCTCAAAGTAGTTTTAATTTGTATTTCACTGATGACTACAGATGTTGAACATTTCTGTGTTTCTCAGTCATTTGAGCTTCTTCTATTGAGAATTTTGTTTAGGTGTGTACTCTATTTTTAATTGGTTTTATTGATTTTTTGATATCTATTTTCTTGAGTTAAATATTAGTTCTCTATCAGATGTCGACTTGATGAAATTTTTTTTCTCATTCTGCAGGTGACTGTTTTGTCCAGTTGACAATGTCCTTTGCCTAACAGAAGATTTTCAGTTTCTTTTTAATTAATAAGAAAATCAATGTTTGTTTTTTGCATTTTTATTATGAATAAACTCATATTTTATATTCATGTATACCCTTGTTCAAACTCCCTTTTCTGTCCCACCCCATTCAGTCACTCTCTAGGTCCTATTTATTGTTTATATTAGTGCCTGCGCTATCAGTGTTGAGAAAGTCATCTCCTATGCCAGTGAGTTCAAGGCTATTTCATACTTTCTCTTCTATTACATTCAGTGTATCTGGTTTTATGTTGAGCTCTTTGATCCACTTGGACTTGAATATTGCACAAGGTGATAAATACAGATCTATTTGCATTCTTCTACATGCAGGCTTCCAATTTAGGCAACACAATTTGTTAAAGATGCTATGTTCTTGCTAGTGTTTATTTCACTCTTCTTTGTAAAAAAAATTAGTGTGTGTGTGTGTATGTGTGTGCGTGCATGTGTTTATGTCTGTGTATTCAGTTGGGTTCCATTGATCAATGTATCTGTTTTATGGCAATATCATCTGGTTTTTACTACTATAGCTTTGTAATACAACTTAGAACGAGGGATGGTGATATCTCTAGTATTCTATACATGAATCTTCCAGGAAAGAAAATGTTGTGCTTTTTTGGGGGAGTGGACTGGAGGTGAGTGGAGATAAAAATGAGAGAGATGGAAAAAATGGGATAAAAGGAGAGAGTAAATAGAGAGACAAATATAATTGGAGAGCATTTGGGGACCAATGTGAAAACCTAGTGCAGTAGAAACTTTGTAGAATCTATGAGGGTGATCCTAGTGAAGACTCCTAGTGATGGGGTATATGGAGTCTCAACTGGCCATCACTTGTAGCCAGACAAGGCTTTTAGTAGAAGGAAAGGGTTGCATTTGGTAGAGTTGTTGGCCAAAGGAGTCCTGTGGAGATTCACAGACAACCCACGTTGATGCTAAATCAAAGGGTTGATCTCTGCAATTTGTCAGTGGGGCCTCCTTGCTAAGGACCACATCCACACAACTCATTGAATCTGGAGAGGTAGAGTTGGTGCCTGTATGAAGTCTATACCCCTATGTTCTAGTCTGTTTGGTGTGAGAAGGTAGTCTTCAGACCACCAAAAGAGAAACGTGGCTATCAAACCAGCCACAAAACCCTTGACCAGCAATTTATCCTCCCTGTCTCATATGTTCAGGGAATGGTGGTACATAAATTCTGGAAGTGATGTGTTGTAGAATATTATTTTAAGGTGTGTTACTTTTGTTTATGTTGTATTTGATCAATTCCATGAGGCTATATTACTTTGCCTGTCTAAAACATCTGATGGTCTAACAGAGAACTGAATGTCCATTATTAGGACAAAGCATGAGAAAGGATAAGTGGGCCTGGCAGGTAGAGAGATATAGAAGGAGAAATCTGACAGAAAAAAAGAAGTATCCAGAGAAGGCAGAGGATCCAGAGGCCAGCCATCAAGCTGCACAGCAAGCCACAGAGTAAGAAACAATAAAAGTTATACAGAAATAGAAAAGAAAAAGGCCAGAAGTAAAAGATAGATGGGATAAGTTTTTAAAAAGCTGGCTAGAAACAAACCAAGCCAAAGCTAGGCATTTATAATTAAGAATAGGCCTCCAAGTGTATTTACTTGCTGGCTGGGTAGTGGGCTCCCTAAAAGAGCACATAGTAAAACAAACAACAGTGACCAACCAATGTCTGATTTAACTCAAGACCCATTCCATGAGAAGTCTATTTCTGACACTGCTTGGCTGGCCATGAACCAGAGACTTAGGGCAGAACCAAACACAACTGGTGCTGGAGAGGAGATAAGGAGATGGGGAGAATAGAGAGTGACTGGGAGGGGCGGGAGGGGCTGGAGGGGGAAGGGAGTTTGAACAGGGGGAAGCATGGCTAAAAAATGAGACTTTCTACCCTTGATAAGCCATGCTTATCATTCTTATCCTCTATATAGTTATTGTTAACTCTTCCACATTTTAAATTCTTTTTACTGTGTGTGTTTTTTTTTTAATAAATACAAAATAAAGGAAAAAAAAATGAGACTTTATTCATAAGAATAAAAAAGAAATAAATGAAAAGATTTCTAATGATATTCCTCTATACATTTAGATCTGTGCTTTGTCTATCCATCATTAGAGAGGCTTCCTCTGGCAGCAAATGGAAGCAGATGAAAAGACCCACAGCATCTTTGTGGGGAAATTAAAATTTTCTAAAATCTATATTAACCTATAACAAAGGCTATACATATTTGTGAATAAAACAGAAATCACTGAACTATACACTCTATGTGGGTAAATTCTTTGGTGTGTAATTATATCTTATACACCAAATAAAGGTATTTTGAGAAAAAGACTAAATAAAACATGAGAAATTATTATAATGGTCAAAATAAGAATCAAGTTTGTTTTTTTCAGAGGTGGTATTGAGGAACAACGCTGGGTTCTTTCTTGTACTTACAACTACAGTGTGAATTTTCAAATCAAATCTTAGTGTGTCCATGTTGGGAGGCGGTTTTCAGGGAGTTCTGCATATGGATTGTGGAATAAACTATGTCCCTGAAGTTTTCACATAAGAATCATATTCAGTCAAACTCTGTATTCTTGCAAAGATAACCAGCAAATCACATTATTGTGCTGAGTAATTTTTCTAAAGAGAACTTTCGTAAGATGTACTTGACACTAATGACATACTCTTTTTTCCCATTAAAGAAGTGGGCGACAATAATATATTCTAGTCTGAGTGTGGCTACTGTGTCTGTAATTTCTTTCTCTGCATTAGGGTAATAGCGGTTCCCTTCTTAAGAAGGGCTATTATTCATATAATTGGAAAGCAGATTTCCTTAGCTACAGTCATTCATATAAATACTAGAGAATAGGGTGGCTTCGATCAGAGCCTAAGGGGGTCTCAGTGCATTCTGTTTTGTTTTTCTTTATTTTTCCCATTTTATTGAAAGTAGCTTTTTGTCTCTCTTCTAATATATGCCAATTATGATTTCCCCTCCCTCTATTCTTCCCAGTTCCTGCCCACCTCCTCCCAATCTGGATCCATTCCCTTTCTTTCTCTCATGAGGAAAAAAAAACAGGCTTCTAAGGGATAATAATAAAATAAAGCAAGGAAAAACAAAAACTAATACATTGGAATAGGATTTTAAAAAACAGAAGAAAAAGAGCTCAAGAAAAGGCACATAAAACAAATATAGACATAAAGATCTACTCATTTTCACACTCAGGAATTCCGTAAGAACATGAAACTGGAAGCAACAATAAATACACAAAGTACCTGGATGGGAAAACATGTATTTAAAAAGTAAAAATTATACAGAATTATAAATAAGATATTTTTATATTTTTTTCTCAATTTTTATTTATTTAATAAGGTTTTTCCCTGTATACACCTTCTCACCTCCCATAACGCCGCTCATCCTCCCTTCCCTCCTCCCAATTCCACCCAGTCTTCCCTCAGCCTCCCCCTATGCCATCCCCCCATCAACTCCCCAAGGAGGGCAAGGAGTCCTAGGGTGTGTCAGTTCAGTCTACTGTATCTATTTGAGGTAGGTCCAATTCTCTTATCTCAATATTAGGGTTGGGTTAGGTGTTTCTCTGTAGGAAATGACCCCCAAGATGTCAGTTCACGCATAGGAACATAGTCTGATCCTACTGCAAGAGGCTTTTCAAAGTACCCATTCCATTCGACAGACATCTACCTTTGGAGGGTTTAGTTTCTTTCCCTGGATCCCCAGTGGTTGTTTCTGATTTAATGAGCTCCCAATAGCTCCAGCCAGCCATCTCTTACCAAAAGCAATCTACAGATTCAATGCAATCTCCATCAAAATTGCAACACATTTTTTACTGACCTTGAAAGAAAAATACTCATCTTCATATGGAATAACAGAAAAACCCAGGATTGCCAAAACAATCCTGTTCAATAAAAGAACTTCAGGAGACATCACCGTCCCTGATTTCAAGCTATAATATAGAGTTACACTAAAAAAATAAGATAAAATTTAAAAAGTCCCAATACATTGAGACAAGGATCCTTCTATGATTCCTGTGAATTCATTTTCTGCTGGCCCTCTAGTGTTAGGTATGCATTGTACCCCTGAGAGTAGTTTGATTTCCCAGTAAGGTAGGACTACCTTAGAGAAAAATATTTTTTATTTACAAGTAGCTATCAATTTGAGATAACTTTTGGATTAGGGATGGGTTAACTTTATCAATTTATGGATGTTGAGTGATCCCTTTGTATCTTGGATAAAGCCTACATGATCATGGTGAATGATCTTTTCCATTTGTTCTGTTTTATTAACAATCCAAGAGGACCATCATCATATGCTATCACCTGTTTGTCTCAGGGACTGATCAAATTCTAACATAAACATATGTTGTTTATAAAAAAATCTTCACTGTGTTTCTTGTATTTACTTTTTGAATCTAAAAAGTATTCATTTTATGTATGTGTGAAAAACTATTCATTTTATGTATGTGTATGTATGTGCATATTCTACACATACAGGTGTCCCACTTCGGTCTTCTGAAAGAGAAGCAAGTACTCTTAACCACTGAGATTTCTCTCCAGGTCTTTACATTTTTGTTCATAATGTAATTTTGTCACATCTACTTCAGCTGAAACCATCATCCCTTTCCCCTCAGAAAAAGAACCTAAGTTTAAGTCTTACCATTTACGAACGGTTCATTATTGATAAACAAAGGCAGCATCTTCTTTGCTTTTTTTTTATAACATCTTAAAGTGAAAATAAATGCATTTAGTTTAATAGCTGAACATTTTGAGGATGACACTATTAATAATTATATTATATCAAAAGAAAAACAAGCTGTTTGAAAATAATGGGGTATATGATCATTCTCATGGGCAGTGTGTATGTAGTCACTTGTACATTTCTAAATTAACTTATGGTGAAACTGATTTTTTTAGTATATAGTTTTAGGAATTTGAATATATGCACAGGTTAATATAAACAAAGTCCACTACAATATACAGAACAATTCCATCACACTTTGAGTACCTCATTCTGTCCCTTCATAGTCACACTTTGTCTCTACATCTAATCTTGAAGAAATCATTCCTATAGTCCTAGAATAATGTACATGTATATAAGTAGGGTTTATTAGATTGATTTACAGGCTGTGAAACAGCTAGTCTAACAATGGCTGTCTACCAAGAGAAACTCCAAAACTCCAGTAGTTGTTCAGTCCACAGGGCTAGATTTCTTAGCTGGTCTTCAGTATATGCTAGAGTCCTGAAGAAATAGGCTTTACTGCTAGTGAAGAAATAGACTTGCTAGAAAGGTAAAAGCCAGCAGAAGAACAAAAGCTTCCTTCTTCCCTGTGCTTATATAGGTTTCCTGAAGGAGATGTGGCCCAGATAAGGAGAGAGGGGTCATACCTCAAAGATGCAGATAAGAATTATATCTTCTCATCTCAAATTAAGCAAAACTCCCTCATAGGTGTACCCTCCATTTGGAGGGGGTTAGTTCATTTCCAATAGAGTCTGGTTGACAATCAAGAATAGCCATTACACAGAGATTGTCCTAATAAAATCAGAACACAAGGAATCTTGTAACCTCTTCTCTTTTTATTCAGAATGCTCCCCTTGTGATTCCTCTGAACTCTTGTATGTAGCAAAATTTATTTTGTCCTTGATTATGACTGACACACCTACATGTGGACATACTATAATATGTTCTAGCTCTGCATCTGATGACAGAAATGTTACTTTAATTTAAGGTCTTTAGAAATACCCAGCTAAGCACATTTCAATACAGATTTGTGTTAAACATGTTGCCATTTCTCTTGAATAAATACTCAGATGCACGATTTGTCATTTGTATGAGGTTAGTGTGTTCATTTTTATAATAGAGAGCCAAACTGTTCTCATAGAAGACCTGGATATTTCCACTGACAATGCATGGGAATTTCAGTTACTCTGTGTTCTCAGAAGCACTGTGATATATTATTTTTTAGTTCTGATTTTATAATGTTAAATTTAACTCTGAAGTCTACGTAGGCTTTAAAGGAAGTAGAGAAAATGAGGAACTCAAAGAGCTGCAGCCAGAGAACAGCTATGAATTAGAGCCCACCCTATCAAAGATGACATCATTTTATTTTAAGTAATTGTCTCAGCAAGAAACTTACTTATTCCCCAAAAACATCATAACTGTATCGTATTACTGCAACATAATAATAATAAGGGTGTACAACTCAAACCAGTCTATTTATAATGTAGAATTAAATTGCTTATTGTTAGTACTTGTTTCAGACACTTGCATTTTTTCCTATTCTTTATTGTTTCAAGCATCACACTTCTTCCTAAAATTTCCTTTTTCTAGTGTCTGTCTTTTAGCATTTTTTGCCCAAGTGTGTGTGTATATATATATATATATATATATTCAGTATCCAATTAAATTTATGTTTATTGAGCTCCAACTCTTCATTTTCCTGCCTTAGCCCATTGAAAATATTATTCCTTTATATTTTGTCCTCAATTGCTTTGCTATAAAATATAGTTGGTCTCTTTGTTATTCTGTATAGCAATTTCTATACAATTTCTACTTTCCAATTTTTTGAAGAACTTTTACAAATAAATGGTATTTTTGCAACATTTGCTCATTTTCCTATAATGTGCTTTGCTCATATCCACATTCTCTATTACCCTCTAGTATTCACTTCCCACTCTCCCTCATCCTTTTGTGATATGTATTGTCTTCTGGGTGAATTTTAAGGTTTTCTATTGAGCTCTTACAGTGTCATTTGGAGATGTTTACAGGCAGATTTCTTGTCTACTTACTGAGCTGGTTGTTCACTGATTTCCTTAAGTTTGTATCTTTTATTAGTTTTGAAAATATAGGCCACCACCTTTTTTCAGACTGCTTTCCTCTGTGCTCTCTAGTCATTCCTTTTTTAAAACCCTCTTAGACAGGTGCTGTCCTTTCTCATTCTTTTCTTCCTTAATCCCTCTATCTGTGGTATATTAGGTGGTTGTATATTCCATGTACCATTTACCCATTTTTTTCTACCCCTATATCATCCAATAGTTAACACTAAAATGATAAGTTACAATTCTAAATGGCTTTAATTTGTCTTTAAGAAATCAAGCAGTCTTATTTCTATATCCATGTAATTATTGGGGGTTTTCAAGGTCTAAACCACTATTAAAAACATTTATCATTTATTTGAAATTCACTTCTATATCTCTAAAATACTTTTCTAGCTCTCAAAGATATAATTACGTTGTGTGTTTTTTCTTCTTTCTTTTTCATAGGAGACTATTTAATCATGTGTTTATAATAGCATTCCACTGAAATTGTCTTGGAAAGGATTTTTTCCTGCATTAATACCTTGCATTTGTATCTTTTTTTCAGAAGTATTTTGACTTTGCTTTTGCCAAGAATCCCAGAAGGGGATACTAGCTCAGAATGAATGCTTATGAATCTTCCTAAAGTTGATGGCAGTACAAAATTAATCTCCAAACAGAAATAAATTATAAGCCTATGGATTTAAATTTAGAGGAGGGAGTTCATTTACACATCTCAAGTGAAAATCCAAGTTATTGCCATTTGTCTATGGGAAATATTTTCCTTTATTTATCCTTTCAAAAAAAGGCTTTAAACCCAAAGGTTCAACTATCAACAGAGATCTATAATTTCAAAACCATACTTCAAAAAGACCTGACATTTCATAATTGCTACCTAGTCATTAAGACTAAAATTCTCAATTTTTGTACCCTAAAAATACTATACCCACCCATGCAGTTGTAATCTCTTCTCTGTATCATTTTCATTTTCTAAAATTGGAGGTTCTTCTTTCATTGTGAGTTGTTGTATTATATCAAAATTTCTAAGGGTAACCATGTATAAAATTTTAAATCTATGCTTATACCTATGTACAAAATTTTTAAAACTGCCCATATTTTTATCTCATCACTTATACTTCTGGGAGTTATATTTACTTTTCTTTTTCTATATTCATAATTATACTCTATACTTTGTTTTTTATTGGATGTTTTACATAAGGACTAAGAGCTATATCTTTGATTAATGCAATTTAAATATCCTAAATAAAATGTGGACATAGACAAAGCATAACAGGTACTAGTCCAATCATAATGTATGGTTATAATATATTATTTCATTTTTATTAAATTTTAGAACTGTCAAATTATCTAATGTGATAAATGGTCCCCTACTTGAGGGATTAGGGTATAAAAATTATAAAGTGACAAAGAATGATAAGGATTAATGAAAATGTTCAAATATTTAAGTTATGTGCATTTTGTCATATGTAAAATTATACTCAATGTAGTATACTGTAAAAAGAAAGAAAAATGAATTCCATCTGTAAGTAACTGATATATCTGAACCAATTCATACTGGCTGAATACCACCATGAGAAGTAAGAAGTGACCATCTTCCCATAGCATGGTAAAGAATGAGGCTATATACTAGACGTACCTCTCTTGGCTTTCTTTCATTCTTTTCATCATTAAGTGAAAATTAATTGTATTGGCTATATGTATATTATATACATACAGACATTCTAGCAACAAAATATATCATTATATTTCTTCTGAAGTATCAGATTCCTGTATATGCTTCTTGCTTCTGAAGCCACTTCTCAGATTCTGCTGTTTGTTGTTTCTTTTTTATGTGACCTGAGTAAAAACATTTAGGAGTCATTTTTTTGCTAACATTCCTATACTTTTCTGTCTTGCATGTAGCCTTTTAACATTAAGGAATACATGCACATTTGATATGTTTCACTAGGCAGTGGAAAGTAATATGAGAAACAGTACAAACTGTCTTATTGAGTACATTCAAGTTAAGGTTCACTTATATTTAAATATATGGACATTGTTACCACTGTAAGTGAAGAAATTTAACTAGCACAAAATAAAACTGAAATAAAGTAGAATAAGATAAACCATCCTATCCCTCTTGATAGACTCAAAAAAAACCCCTTAACTCTATTGGTTTCAAAACTGTTATTCCTAATGAATGGCAAAGGAAATAAGTATTCTACCTTAAAATAAATATTTGTTAAATTATGAACTTCTTTGCTCCTAATGAGGTGCATCTGCTCCATTCACTTATATTGGTATGCAATCTTTAAGTTCTTCCTGGTTCATCAGACATTTGAGATTAGGGTATTCCAAAATCACACTGATTGTAAATTAGGCACAAAAAAACTATAGAAAGCAAATAAATCAGAGCTATAGGATTAGAAAGCAGAAGCCTTGCTACAAGATAGATGGGTATAATGAAAACTTCAACAAAGCTGTACTCATTTGCTACTGAACTCTAAATTCAAGAATGTCTTAAAAAATATGTATTTCCATTCATTTTTATACAAGGTAGGTCTTTCTTAAGGTAGGTAATGTAAATTTGGTTTTTAAAAGCATGTCCTCAACTAGTAGCCATTTCTGGGTATAAAAAATAATACCTTTGTATTATTTTCTCAATTTATATATTTTGTTTCATTCTTTCATAGGATTTTATGTTATTCCTTTCAGTCTTTATCCAGACTGCAAAGTCCTAAGATTTTAGTCCATTTTAGATCTCAGTGAATTATATCTGAAACTTTTGGATGCCTTTATAACTCTATTAATAAAACCTAGAAATGTGGATTTGTTTCTAATTCTGCATTTTGTAACAGTTGTGCCTTAGATATTTTTTCCTGCAGATTTTTCATTTTTGGTATATTTTTGAGATGTGGAAACTAAAAAAGTATAGTATTATTGGATGTAGAAATAAAATAAATGTAAGAAATGGCTCAATGGGCTGTAGAGATGGCTCAGTTAGCAGCACTTACTGCTTTTTCAGAGGACTTGAGTTTGAGTCTCATCGCCAACATGGCAGCTCACAATCATCTGTAACTCCAGTTACATGAGATCTAACACATTCTTCTGGCCTCTACAGGCACTGAACACCTCTGTTACACTTAAATACCTACAGGAAAACCACTTATAAATACCAAAAATATTTTTAAATATTCATTTTTATTAAAAATGCTTAAATTCGTATCTTTTGGGATACTCTGTCAGTTACCTTTCTATGCTTATTTACTGATTACAAACATATTACCCCTGGCTCTTGCACACATTATTTATGCTCAGTTTGGCAATCTGCAGAAATCACATGGAAGTAATCAATGACCTTTTGACTATTATCCACTCCAGCAAGAAATCTGATCTCTGAATCAACTCAGAAACTCCCTGCACTGCTAAATGAATTTCAGAAAAACAGCTACAACATGCAACTTGTATATTAACATACCTAGATTTGGGTTCTTGCTAATATTGAAAGCCTGTGGAGAGCGTGTGTGTGTGTGTGTGTGTGTGTGTGTGTGTGTGTGCACGTGTGCGTGCACAGGCACACACATGCACCCATGCAAGTTTGAGCATGTATGTATGTGATCTTGCTCATGTGGTACACATATGTTACAAGCTGTAATAGAATGAGGTGCCAAGCAAAAGAAAGGTCTCAGTGAAAAAAGGAAATAAAATTGTGTCAACATTCATTTTTATACATGCACCATGGCTCCACATGTGGTTACATGTGTTAATTAATAAAAACAGACATTCATTCCTTTAGGTTGAAAGATAAAACTTACAATATCCTTAATTTCACAAACTCACACTGATTGGTGTAAGCCACTTAGAAAAATACATTATTTTTCCACATTAATTGATTTAATTATAGATGGAACAGAAAAACAGTACTTTTGTCCAATGGCTGAAAGAGAACTTCCATTATCTCTCGAATGATTATGAAATCAAATAACCCCAACTTATAGCTGGCAACTACTACGTGACTATAAGAATGACTAGTCAGAAAACAAAGCTAATGCTAACAAGATAATAAAATAAATAGATAATAAAATCAAAGAAAAATATAACTTGGCTCGGGAGAAAAAAAATACATGAAGGTTATTATTTCTCAACATGAGCCAACACATTTATAATATATAACCTAGTCTGAATCTTTAGTCAAATGCATGTTGATGAGTCCATGTATAACTTGATAAAAAAGAGAAATCACATTTAAAAAAATTGTTAAATAATATTCAGGCTGGTAGTAGCACAGTGATCAAGCACTTACCTAGTATCTAGTTAAGGTTAATGTTGCTATGAGGCAACACCATGGCCAAAAAGCAACTTGGGAGGAAAGGGTTTATTTGGTTTACACTTTCATATCACTATGAAAGGAAGTCAGAACAGGAACTAATCCAAGGGAGGAACCTGGAGTCAGGAGCTGATTCAGAAGCCATGGAGGGTACTACTTACTGCCTTGCTCAGCCTGCTTTTAAACATCACCCAGGGCTACCTGCCCAGGGCTGTCCCTTACCCTATCAATCACCAACTACAGCTTCATCTGGTGGGGACATTTTCTCAGTTGAGGCTTCTTCCCTTCTGATGACTCAGTTTATGTCAAGTTAGCATAAAACTATCTGGGGCTCCAAAAAAGCACAAGATCTGCATTCCAAATTCAACAGCACAAGAAAAATAAATAAGTAAAGCACTTACATTCACTTTCAGAGTCATTTTTGATTAAATCTATTCCTGACTGGTACATATTGAGTAGTAGCATATGTCTATAATCCTAGAACTGAGAAAGCTATCAGAAAAGAATCAGGAGTTGAAAGTCATCTTCAACTGTATATGAAAACAAAACATAAAAAAACATAAAAATTACACAAAATAGTGAGATGAAATGGTAGTTTGATGCCTTAACTTTGTTTCTGATGAACTGTTATGGACAGTCACATGTCTTTGACCCAGCTTAATGTTTCATTAAAAGCAAAGGTGTCTTTGACCTTCCTTATTGACAAAGAATTTATGCTCTTTAAAGTAGATAAAAATAGCTTACAGATTGACATCTGTAAACACAGTTTTATGGACATGACAGTGTTCATTTATCCACATACTGTCAACCAACTGCTTTCATAAGGTAACAACAAAATAAACTAATCAGACCAACATCGCAGTATTTAACCAAACTCCTTGAGTTCAGTTGAAGAGAGGGAACAACTAGAGGAGCCAGGGGAGGGTCAAGAGCACAATGGAGAAAAACATAGACACAGCTGACCTGAGCTAATGAGAGCTCAGGGACTCTGGACTGACATTGGGGAGCCTGCATGGGACCAAACTAGGTCCTCTGAATGAGGGTGACAGTTCTAATCAAGCTGTTGGCGGGCCTGCTTGCTATGGGACCAAGAAATACCCTGGTTGCATGAACTAGCTTTTTGGAACCCACTCTCTGTGGTGGAATACTTTTCTGAGCATTGATACAAGAAGGAAAAGATTGGGTGCTGCCTCAACTTGGTATGTTAGCCTGTATTGACTGCTCAAGGGAGGCCTTATCACCTTTGAGCAGTAGGCGGAGGGTGCAGTGGCTCTAGAGAGGTGGAAAAGGTAGGAGAGAGCAGGAGAAGGGGAGGGAGGGGAACAATAGAGGGTATATAAAAGGAATTATATTGATACTTTAAAATATTATTTAAAAAGAAAAAAACAAACTAGTCATTACAGAACCTATATGGGCTCCAAATAGACATTTGCTATCTGGTCTTTCACAATATGCATTTGGTCATTCTTGGTTGTATATAATTTTTCAAAGAATCAAGACTGTGTTCACTAATTATCTGAATAAGTATACATCCTCCCTAACTCCCCCCTCCAGCTTATCTAGTTCAATTCAGTTTTTAAATGCACAAATGAACAGGTAAACCTTCTTCTTTTGTATAAACCATTTGGTTCAAACTATGAAATGGGTTAACACTTTGCCAGGCAAATTTGTTTACTATATCTTATTGTATACATGTCTAGAGTTCACCTGAAATATGAAGATTGCTTTTATGTAGAATAAAATAGCCTAGCTTCACTAATACACAACTCCACTGAAACAGCTTGCTATACATAAGATACTATACTGTAGTGGGATTCAGGTGTTATTTGGGGAAGCTTAGAGGCCGAAGTACTAGGATCCTGAATGAGGTATGCCCAGACCCCATTGAGACCTTGGGCACACTGACAGTCCTTCCTGTTTTGTTCTTGTGTTCTCAGAGAGAAGATCAGCAGCCCTGTGTGGGCAGCTTCACTCTCCAAGAATTGTCTTAACGTTCAATTTGTATCATGACTGTTTATATACCCCTTAATAAATATTAATCCTTTAAAAAATGTGGTCCTGATTTGATTACAAATCAAGCCGGCTTTGGAGTCGGAGTAAGTGGCTTTCTCCTTCTCTAAACCCAAGCATATTGGTAAAGAAAAATTTAAGACATTCTGTCTCATATCAGAAAAGCCATCTGGTGTGGGACAGAATATGGCCAAAATATTATTGTAATTTTATCTCTAATCCAAGTTCTCTGTGTATTTATTTTTTCTTAACCTTAAAACCCTCTTTGTACATAATTTTCTCCTAAATATATAAATTCTTCGTTTGTTATTGATGATGTTTAGGTTTTCCACTGTAAACAGCAATTTCCCCTACCAGCAATCTCCAACACATCCAGAAAAAAGTTGAGGCTCCACCACAACAATTCTACTGGTAAAAACAAAAAAAAATAAAAAAAAATAAAAAAACCTGGTGTACACCACTTAATGATTGCTCTTGAAATAGAGTATTCAGGAGGGTTGCAAGATAGCTCTCTATCATTATCCTTCACATCACATTTTTAACAAGAATTCCAGATGGCCCTACCCAGTACTCTGAGAATGGATATAGATGTTTATAGTCAGTCCATTAGGACTTAACCACTGTCTTAGTTTTTATATGATGTCACCGAGATCCTCTGGCCCACAAGTTAGCAGGAAGAAACCTTGTGAAGAACTACGCCCCATTCCCAGTAAGTCTTGTCCTCTAAGGATTACAGATAATTATCATTCTGCTAGGGAAGTTATAAGTTATCATTCTGATAGGACAGTTATAAGTTATATTTGGGTTGAGGGTAGAACAATAATATAGACTAAGGAATCTCTTTTAAGGAAGAGAAAGAGGAATAGATAGGAGATGTATAGGTAAATTATTATATCTACCTGTAAACAATTATTAGCCAAATATGAGCCAAAGACAATTTGCACTTGTATAGATGCTTGTATATTGATACAAATGTGAAATTATTTTATTTGCCTGATTGAGATGATTTGTATATTGATATAAATTAACTCTGAAATGGTTTTATATGTCTAAGCATATATTTGATATAAATGTCTGAGTCATTTTGGGGGGAGGAGACTAACCAGCAGCAGGTGGGTCCAGACCTCCGGGCTAATCTGGGCCAGAAACTCTTATTATAGAGAGGTTTGAATGAAATTAAAAAGTATGCCAAAAGAAAAACCAAGCATTTCATAGTAAACAATTCAGTAGTATTTATTATACCCACAACACCATATGATAATCATCTCAGACTAGTTCAAAATGAAATCTCATAGAATTTAAGCATCTCAGCCCTCAGTTCTACCCTTACTTTAACCTTTTTAAATAATTTGATTTATTCTAGTATGGGTTTAATTATTACGGATTTGTTTCACATAAATACAACAAAATTATATGCAGTTTTGTCTGGCTTCTCTTTCATATAGCACAATACATTTGAGTTCAAACTACCAGATGTAGCAAGAATTGTGGGGAGTATAGGAAGTCTTAAATAAAAATGTTTTAGTGACATGGACACAGCTATATCAAGGATCCCAATGCCTCAGACCAATGGGAATGGCAAACCCTTCGCTAGGAAAGGACCAGAAGGAATGCCAAAGCTTTCCTCTGGTCTGAGTGTTTAGAAATAAATTTTGCCTAAAGTCAGAAATTTAAAAAATTTTTTTAAAAGACATAGTTTTATCCTCCCAGATATTTTCAACTGGAGACTGCTCCTTTACATAGACTCCCCAACTGAGACTGGCTAGCTTCTCTCCCCTGTGCTCTAAGTAATAAATACACAATGTTGCCAGGTTGCAGAATAGGTACCTTCCACCAGAGACACTACATTCCAGCCAATTCCAACCCCAACCTCGTGTGTGTGTGTGTGTGTGTGTGTGTGTGTGTCTTTGTGTGTTTCTCTGTCATTTTTTTCATTTCCACATTGCCCCATTAAAGTTTCCAGGGCCACGCTATCCAGAATGTAGCAAGGAATTCATTTTTAGCATAATACTTATCATAATATATTCAGTGATCACAATATCACATGTAGCAGGAATTTAGTTCTTCTTTTGATAATCAAAATCTTTCTAGCAGATTAACATACCATAAGTTTTTCATTCATCTATACCTTAAAAAATTCTGTGGCTGTTCTACCTTTTGATTACTGGAAATAACTGTTAAGAACATGTATGTACAAGTTCTCATTGAAGTTTATTTACTGTTATTTTGAGCATATATCTCAGAGTAGAAATGGTAGGTCCTATGGTAATTTTGGTTACTGTTTGTTTGTAGTGTTATAGACTGAATTCATTGTTTTGCCAGAACATTATCAGTGAAGTAAATCCCAGTCCTATGTTTGACTTTTTGAAGAGATGTCAAACTATCTTTCCAAAGTAGCTATATAAATGAACCTTCCCATAGCAATATATGAGGGTTTTAGCTTGTCTACATACTTCCCAGTTCTTTTATTTTTCACTGTAGGAATATTAGTAGGTTTGAAATAGCATGTCATTATTAATTTGAATTATATTTCCATAATTACTGGTATTAGATATCTCATGTGGCTTTTGGAAATGTGTTTATCTTCCTTGGTGTAACCAAACCATACCTTTTTCCACTTTTAAATTTTGCAAATGTCATTTAATAGCATAATTATATAATTTAGAAATATTTTCTTTATATCTTCCTCCCCCTGTACCGTCAGCATAGACTTAACTCCCTTAAAACCAGAGACATGTTGAAACCTGATGCCCAGAATTGGTTTTGCTGGTCTGTTGGGCAATCTGGACTTTGCAGTGACATCATTTAGTGTCCTCAAAAGAGCAGTGATTCCTTTTATAAAAGACTGTGGATCTTCAGATTGATAATTCTGCCATTTTCATTTCATTTCCTGAAAGTCAGGGTCGGCTTGTGAAAAGTTGTTAAACAATATCCTCAATGTGAAATGTCAGCCCTCACTCTAAGCTCTCCCCCTTCTCAAAGCATTGAATGAAGATGCATCTGGTTTTATACTGGTTTCTGACTTTAGTAGTCTACACGAGAAGGGAGTTTGGAAGTTCTTGTATACTGTTATGATTGTCTGCCCATGTCCTGCCTGAAAAACCATGGTTGTTTATGGAAAGTATCTTTAATAAAGCTGGATACCGTTTGGCTTTGAAAAAAAAGAAATATTTTCTTTAATTCTCTACATTCTTATTTTGAATTATAATAATGCACAAAGGTTTTAATTTTTCTTATAAATTTAATGTGTGTGTGTGGTCATAAGATACCTTATCAGTATAGGTTCAATCTTTTCACCATGTGGCTTCCTCACTGTCTATATTCCACGTATTGAAGTCAAACTGTCAGGCTTGGCAGCAAAATGTCTTGTGTCTTTATCTGTTGAGCCATCTCACAAGCATACACAAAAGTTTTTAATGTTGATATAGCAAACATTTTAAATATACATAAATTCTGGATTCTGTAAACTGAAAATGGAGAGATGAAGAGAGGAAAGGAGACAGATATAGGAGTTAAAGGAGAAAGCAAAAAGCTATCCTCACAAAATAAGAATGGGTAATGTGTAGGGTAGAAGGGAATATGTAGGTGTAAAATAAAGGAAGGGGTAACATTAACACACAGGGAGGAAGTATGCCTGTCCCTATAACCCACTGAATCTAGGTTTAAAGAAAAATGAGAGGAACTTCATTACTTTCAAAGTTTTAGGTACACTACACTCAGATGATAAAAATCCTATTATTTCTATTTTCTATACCATTTTCATTGATTCCTATATCATTCCATTTCTCAAATTCTCAGAAATTCTATTGCCTCAAAGGATTGGCTGTGGAGGTAGAAAATTGTTATTGTATATTATAATTAAGTATATTGAACACCCACAGATCAAACAAACTTTAATGATCCTCATGATAATTAAAAGTCAGATAAAAATAAAATAGATTAATTTTATTTCTATGTTTTCTCTAGTTATCTTTCTCTCTTATGGGTTACTGGTCTTTTGTACAAAATGATCACTTTATTACAGAAACAGAGCCTAGGAAAATGTGATCAAACAAAGGACCTTGCACAAACATCAAAGAAAAAATAGGGCTTAGCTGTTCTGTGTAAATAGGGATAAAAGTAGGGTAAGTTGGTCTGAAGTATACAAGACCAAGGTTACCCAATAGCAGTCAAATAGAAACCTGACCAAAGAACAATTATGTGAATCTAACAGATAAAAAGATATAAGGATTTGAAAGCAAAGTAGATAGAAAACTCATGGATAAGAAATCAAGTTGAAAGATGTAGTGACTTCACGAAAGTCAGAAAGCCAGCAAGAATTGCAAAAACATTAATACCTATCATTCTTCATCAAGTCCTATTTTTGCCTGTTCTCTGAGAATTAGAAGACTTCGGATATACTTTGATCCTCAAGGGATAATAGAATGAAATTACCAGAAAATAGTGGCCCAAATGGTGAAGAGGGTGGCCACGTGATTATAAAGAAGCAAAACAACATCACTATTTGCATTACAATAAAGTCAAAGCCAGAAAAACTACAATGGAGCCTTGCTGCAGTTCAATTGCAGCAAGTCAGTGAAAAGTCTTATATTAGTAAAACTATTTTATATGAAAGCACCCATATAACGTTTGTAGTCCATACTGAAGTTACTGCACACTAAAATAATTCTTTTAGATGTGACACACATGGTGTAGGGAGAGAATAAATACTCCCATGTTGCCCTCTAATTCCCACAAGCATGTCCTGAAAAGTATGTGACTGCCTCCCCAACAAACAGATAAATGTAATATAAAATATCAAACAATAATTTCTCTAAGCATATGCACATATTTAAAAAATGTCACTAGCATACTAGCAAATGTTTTAATAAGGAAGATAATAATCATTTGGTAATTATAAATATCTTAATTAATGAATAATAAGACTGTAATAAGATGTATCTAGTGAGCAATTACAAAACTAACACAAAAATACTTAAAGTAGTTACCAAACTATATAAAATATTTAGAACCAGGGTTGTTTAATAAATTACAAGAAGGAGTAAGGAAATACCATCTGCCTATACATTAATTAGTCATTCTATAGTCTTATTTATATAATGCTCATTGATGGAACTCTTTCATGCTAGGTATTTTATGTCAATAGACTTAAAGAGTAGTGAATACTAAAAACTGTTGCCATAAAGACTTAATGCATTTAATTAGTTGATTGTAGATGTCAAGTACCCTTTTGTTTTTGATGGATTGCTACAAAGAGTAGACTAACAGCCCCAATTTGCTGACTAATTGAATTTTGATATATTCTCTAGGGCTGTTTTTCCCTAGACTAATTGAATTCACAAGCAGTTAAATCTGACAGGTTCAGTAATATCTGTCACAGGTAAGTTGTTAAGTTATGAAAGCATAACTAGTGTATCATGCCCTGGGGAAAGAACCATTTGAAGACTCATATCCAAGGGAATGAAGTGGTTAAGAGAATACATTTTGTCATATGTTAAAATGTCCAGTAGTAGACTTAGCAATTTGTCATAAAAGGTACTAAATCATTTGCCATAAAAGAAATACAAAATATTCCAAATTGGCATGTATGAAGCCTTCTTCATTCATAATGTTGCACTGTACTAATATATGTGGGAGGTTACATTAAAGAGAAGGCAAATGTGCTTTCTACTGCCACCTGAAAATAGAGATAGTTCAGTTGGCATATAGATTCTATTACCTAAAAGAAATAAGCATACTAACCTAAAAGCTATAATCTCTCATAATCTGCATAAACTTCCATGAGTGTCTATGCAGTACCTTCACTAAAAACAAGGCTCATGGCAGAAGAAGAAAAGTAAGCCTCATTAATTAAGATCCCAAGAGTGTGCAATTTCTAATAAGTCAACTTCAGCAGCTTTGATATCTGAAAATTAGTTTGTTGAGTAAACAAACAACCAAATACAATTGAAAGAGCTGTTTGAGGACCTAGGGGAACAAATGATTTTTCAAGCATCCAGGAAGCATTATTTACATGCAGGTAATTACTATATGGAAAGAGTTGTGTGCCTGAAAAGACAACTAGGTATGAATCAAAAGGAATACCTTGCAGTAATACAGACCATTTCCTTAATTTGAAGTTTGGTATTGTCAGTAAAACCAACATAATAATAGTTTCCTCACAACATTATATGCAGCCTTTAGTGAGATGCTATGCACAAGACATCATTAATTGGGAGGAACTAAATACACTTTTATCACTCATCCTTTCTCTTCATCACAGCTGTTTCTCCAAACATCCTCTAGTTTCTCATCTGTGTTCTTATGTAGTTCAGGTTAGTTCAGAAGGCATCTATTAACAAAAAATGTATTTTGCTTTATACTATTTTTTTAATTCATACTGGAATGTTTAACACACATTTAATTGAAAACCACATTTAACTGAAAGCCAAAAACAAACCAACCAAACAAACATAAAACAAGAAAAGTACTACATATAAAAGATTCTTAGAATTAGAGAAACAATACCTGAAAATAAAATGATCTCCCATGCTTGTGGATCAGTAGGATAAATGTTGTAAACATGACCATCCTATTAAAAACAGTCTACAGATTCAAGGCAACCACAATCAAAAGTCTAGCACAATTTGGAGAAATTGAAAAATAGTCTTAAACTTCATATGCAAACACACACAAAAACAGAGTTGTACAAATAATCCTGAATAATAAAAGAACTGTTGATGGTACATAACACAGATTTTTAAAGCTGTACAACAGAGCTATACATACTAATAAAAGGATGTGGGAAAAGGAGAAAACTTATTCATTGTTGGTGGGAATTCAAACTAGTTAAGCAACTATGGAAATTGCTGTGGAGGTTCCTCATAAAGCTGAAAAGTGATCTACCACAAGATCTTCCTTTACTATTACTGGGCATATATACATAAGACTCTACATCTTTTACTACGGAGATAACATGCTCAGCCACACTCATAGCTACTTTATCCATATTATCCAGAAATTGGAAATAGCCTAGGTACTCATCAGCTGAGAGATGGATTATGAAAATGTACATTTACACAATGAATTATTACTTAGTTGTTAAGAAAAAGATGAACTTTATGCAATTTTTAGGTAAATGGATGGAGCTAGAAACAATCACCCTGAGTGACCCAGATCGAGATAGACAAACATCACATCCATTCTTTTATTTGAGGGTCTTAGCTTTTATGTTTGATATATGGACATTTAATTCAGAATATTCACAGAGGTAGGTAGCTAATAAATGACTAGGGAGTAGGAGAGGATCTTCTATGGAAGGGGAAGAGTATAATGCTATAAAGGGATAAAGTAGAAGCTGGAATAGGAGGATTAAATAGAGAGGGAGACGAGAGGGCAGGGTAAAGGAAGGTATTTTGAAAAGTAAAATGGAAACCTGTTGCTGTTAAAGCTTCCTAAATTGCATAAATATATGAAAGTAGCTGAAATAGAGTTATTATATAAAGGAGAAGACAATACACCAACTAGACATCCATGGGAATGAGTTATATCTTCTTGAGTCATTGGTTAAAGACACCATAGACACCACCCTCACTAAAATATCATAGGTTATTACCAATATTGTTAGTTACCAATCAGAAGTTGACCATATTGCTGAAGATGCCACATATTTATGTCATTAAACATGGAGAAATTGAGCTAGTGCTCAATTAGAAGCTTCTTTGTACTGACTAGCTTTCATAGTACTGGATGATACCTCACACCCTACCAGAGGTAATCATCAGTCTCACTTAGTTATAAACACTGTGAGCTACAATAATAAGCTGTTTGCAAGATATGCCCACTGGTACAATTGTGGCACAAATGTTATGGGAGTAAGTAACCATTTACTTCTTTTATTGGCATTAACACCTATTCCATGAGATGGAATCCATACCTGATACTGTTAATGAGGCCAAGAATCGGAGACTAGATTGGTCATGGCCCTAGGAGAAAACCTACTAGTATTATTCTGTTAAATAAATATAGCAATAATAGGATACTTAATGACATAATGCTATGTCCATTAATCAATAAAACATTTAACCCTCATCAGTGAAGCTTTTTATTGCTGTAAATGGTAATTAATTTAGAGACCCACAACTAGAAAATGTGCAGAGAGTGACAGATACTGGCATGTTCAGTCCTATACAGGGAGGGTGGTTCTAGTTCAAGACAAAGTCCCAAGGTGGAGATGAAGACATTGGACAATATTGTACTGCTAACCAAGAAGGTATTTGTAATTAATAGTTTATTGAAAAGGGAAAATCAGTCTTCTTCAAAAGATTAACACTGTGTGTATCAATTATACTCCAGGGCAGGTGTCATGCCCAACAGTAGTTGACCAATTGACTTGTGGTTTGTTTTGTTTCCATGTGTATGTGCTTTTATGTTTTGTTTTGTTTTATGATAGAAAAAGAACATAAGGTTGGTTGGGTAAGGAGAGAAGCTGTGAGAGCAGTTAGAAGAGGTAAAAGAATATGATTAAAATATATTGTATGAATACTTAAGCTGGATGCCTTCAGTTTTAGCATTCAAGAGATAGAGAGACAGACATATTACTGAATCAAGGCCAGCCTGGTCTAAAAAGCAAGTTTTAGGACATTCAGAGGTAGACAGAAAAACCCTGTCTTGAAAAAAAAAATTAAGAGGAATTCTTAAATGAATATTTCATCTTACCAGAAATCCCTTTCTTTCTCCCAAAAACTCATTGTCTGTATCTGTTAAAATCCCTAAACCTCTCCTAAAACATTAATGAACATATAAACAACAGCAGCAACAACAACAATAAAACCTCCCCTTACTCTCAAATTTACGTGGGGCTTTGATTTTAGGAAATGTGACTAAAGTGTATCACTTTTGCTTCTTGATCCACAGCTTAATTCTGACCTATTCTTATTAATTATTTCTGTAGGTCTACTTGTGTACTTGGAGAATGAAGGGTTAAATTTTTTGATAATATATAGTAAGAGACAGTGTGAAGAGTAGAAAAAACCCAAGGCCATTCAACTGTTTATATATTAAATTCTATAGCTAGGAAAGTTAGTGGTGACAAAATGTACCCGCTGAGATCTGCTTTCCTTATGGATGCTGTGAGGGTTTATCTTGATTAATAACTTGACTGCAGACACAGTACCATAGAGAATATTAGTAAATCAAACTTAGAGATATATTTGTAAAGGCAGTTCCAGAAATGAGGATTAGCTAAGTAGTGTTGGAGGCTGATATTACTCTAAATATGGGTGACATCATTTCATAGGCTAAAAGTTTACATGGAATAATAGTTGAAGAAAGTAGAAGCCTGAGAGCACCAACATATACTTCTATGCTTCCTGGGTGCCATGTGGTGAGCCGCTTTTCTCCACGATGCCCCTTCCTCTGTGTGTCTACCTTACCATTGGCTTAGAGCAATGAAGCCAATTGACCATGAATGGAAGCTTCCAGCACTATTGACTACTATTAGTCTTTCCTCATTTTCTCAGTTATGTAATAATTGCAGGAAAAAAATAACACTAACATTGGCCAGCTAATAGGAAAACAAGTAAAGCAAACCTTAAAATGGCCTGTCTTTATATACACACAGTATGGCACATTTTTAAGTTGCCTACTGAATTTAATCAGCTGTGTTAGCCAAAAAATTGTCACTTGCCCCAATCTCTGTTTCATCATACATAAAGTAGCAAAGCATAGTAAGTGCCTCAAATGTAGTTAGGCCAAATAAGTAAGACATTGAAAATAATAATATAATAATAATGTCTGGCCATGCACTGGTTGTGCTCCCTTCCTTGTTACAGGGTCATCTCCCATCAAGAGGAGTCTTCCAACTCCACAGACTGTGGGCAAAGTACAAAACTAAGGACATGTACCACTCTGGTAGGGAAGTAAGTACAGAGCTGCCTATAGTTTAATGAGCTTCAAATAGCCTGATACCTCTCAAGAATAGCTTCCTTTAAATCTAGCTCTATCTTATCATAGTTTAATAAGAGTAAGACAATTAATAATTAGATAAAACATTTGGTATGCAAATTGTAAATTCAAAAGAAAAAGTAGAGATGGGAGTTATATTGTTACTTCATTAAGTTATAATTACTGAATAAACATTTCCACACATCTCTTAATTGTATTAAAGTATGTTGCATTTAAATTTTATTAAATTACCTGCACACCCATATCTGGGTATAGTTCTGTTTGTATATAATTGCTCCAAAGTTTTTACTCATTTTTTCTTAAGAAAATAAATTTGGTGTTTTCTGGGACTATATTCTGAATATCCTTCAGGGAATGTGTGCACAGTGTAATTTCCTTAGAATGCAAGCAGAAAATTCAATAAAGGGACCACTCTCAGCATATTGAAAAGATTCAAAATAGGGAAGTATTATCAATTGTTCATTCATAACATTGCCACATCACTCTCACCTTAAGTTATGCAGAGACACTGACTTATCTTACTGCTCTGATCCTGACCATTCTAGCTTAGTTTCGCTTGCTGTGATAAGCACCTTATAAAAAACAGCTTGGAGATAAAATTTTTGCTTTCAGATTACAGTTGCAGTCTGTCATAAAGGGAAGACAGGGCAGGAACTCAAAATAAGAATCCCGAGGAAGAAATTGAAGCAGACAGAGGCCATGGAGGAATTCTAGTTATTGGCTTACTCCCAATGTCTTTCTCAGCCTGCTTTTTTACCAAGGACCATCTGCCCAGGAATGGTATGACCTGCAGTGGATCTCTCACACCATTTATTTATCAAGAAAATTCCCCATACAGTCCAATCAAAGGGAGACAATTTTTCAGTTGACATATTTTTCCTTAGACAACTTTATTTTATATCAAGTTGACAGAAAGCAACTATCACATTGGTTTGGTTTGTGGTTCCATGATAACGCCAAGGGCCCAACCACTTTGAGACTTTGTAAATTGTAAAACCTCTGACACGAATACTTTTCACCCATCCATGGTGATGAAATCTCTTGTGTCAGAAAAATGTAACAACAAAGACGTGGAGTCCAATGAAAAAGTAGTATGAAAGACTGTTGGAACTAAATTTAACTTCCTACATGCTACAGTAATCTCTTTCTAATAGTTCCATTCTCCTCCCCACATTAAAAATGCCTCTACCTCTTCTCTGGCAGAAAATTTTATGTCACTGTAAATTACAAGATCTCTGGGATAATATTTATTATGGTCTGTTATAAAACAAAACAAAATCATATCCATAAACTTGAAGTCACTGACTTTCCCAATAGGCGAGCCAAGCTTCACCTGGGTTTGAATCCTGGCTCTAGTAGTTAAGAGCTATGTATCTTCAGGTAAATAAATGACTTATTTCCCTGTGGAATTAATTGTTTTCATTTGTGTAAGTGTATAAACTCACTGTGGTAGTTACAATGATTGAATGGAATGCAAGTCTTTCAGCATTAGGTCACACTTCAGAGACATTTATTAATACAATATCTACAAATAGCTCAGATCATGCTAGCTGTTTGTAACACACAGCAGGATAACCCTTTGGTGCTTGGTTAGAGAAACACTATGGTTAGAGAAATAGTTATAGAAGCAGGTAACTGTATTATTACCAATCTGCATACAAAACTATTGCCCCAAACAGAAGGGTACATGCTCTGTGAGCACCAGAATATGGAACAAGGAGAGAGTTGCACTGGTTCATGAAGGCAACCTGTTCAGGAAGAGCAGAAATCAACAGCACAGAACTTCACGGTAGCTAAGAAACAAAAACTGGCTGTTATTGACAGTGCAATGACTATTGTTGTGCCTTCATGCTCCAAGGGTAGCATTGGATACCCTAGCTTAAATGATACTAAGTATTCAAAAAGGAACAGCAGCAGAGGTGACTTTATGGGTCATTTGTAGGATAAGGCAACATTGTAAGAATCAGAAAACAATTGGAGCAATTCTTTGGAGTAAGCTGGGGACTAGGGATGGCAAAAAAGTAGTTAGTAGCATATTCTTTGACTTAAAGCATCAGCAGCTGGAGCACATTTGTCCACATGATTTCTAATAAATACCAGTGATCTTTTATAATAGTTTTATCCCAAATATGATGTGGGCCTCTCAATCCTCTTTCATAATTTGAGTTCAAACAAACACGAAACTCATTATTCCCTTGCCTCAAATTCAGGGATTTATTTTTTCTCTTATTCGGACAATCTTCTGAGACATTTTTTTTTTTTTTGCTGTTCTCTCACAGATCATAGTCTCAGCACAAAAGGTTAGTGTTAGGAAAGAAGAGGCATGTGCTTGTGAGTGCGGGCTTGTGCACACACATACACACATACATACACACACACACACACACACACACACACACACACATACCTTACAGACCACTACTTTACCTAACTACAGGCATGGTGCACTGGCACCTCTTTAAAGCTGCATTATAACATTTTATATATTGTGAGAAGCTGCACTCATTGCCGCCATTCCAAGATGGCGTCGACATCCTGTGCTCTAATGTATAAATAAGTAGACTGCGCAGGTGCAAGGGGAATTTCCACTCCTTGTGCTCTGCCTCTCCCGTGGCATCACCTCGGCCGCTTGAGCTACAGCCAATCTGAGTCTGACACGTCCTAGGCAGGGGCCAGTTTCCTATATAAGGGATGGGTTTTAGCCGTTTGGAGTCTCCGCCTTGTAAGCTTATGCTCTCCCTCTCCAGGTGCATTAAAGCTTTTCTGCAGAAGGATCCTATGTGTGCCGCGTCGTTCTTGCTGGTGAGATGGTAGCGCGGGACAATATATATATACATATAAAACAAACATTTATATATATGTATGTATATACATAAATTAAAAAACCAAGGTTTTTTTTATTTATGTATCCTCTTGCTTTTCCTCCCTTTGCTCCTCCCTATTCCTCCCAGTCAGTCTTCAGCCTCCTCCATCCCCACATCACCGCATCCCCTCCCCCAAAAAGGCAAGAAGTGCCAAGGTGGGTCAGCTCAGAGTGACATATCCACTCCAGGCAAATTCGATTTCCTCATCCTAATACCAAGATTGAGTTAGGTGTTCATCTGAAGGGAATGGGCTCTGAGGTGCCAGCCCATGCATAGAAACACAGTCTGATCCCACCCCTCGAGGCTCCACATACTGCCCATGATAATCCACAGTTGCCTTGGAGCGTCTACCAAACTCCTTTTCCCAATGGGTCCCCAAAGACTGTTCATGTTTCAGTGAGCTCCCCAGAGCTCCAGCCAGCCATCACTGTGTATTTTCCTCATAATCCCTATACCCTTGCTCATACATACTCTCATTTCCCGCTCGGGGCTGGATCAGGATCTCAGCCCAGTGTTCAGCCATGTATCTCTGTCTCCACCTTTATTCATTGTTGGATGTAGGTTCTGTGATGACACTTAGGGTGGCTATTCATTTGATTATAGGGGAAGTCCTGTCTAGGCTCCTCCTCCACTATTGGTTGGAGTCTTAGCCAGAAACATCTTGTGTGTTCTTAGAGGTTTTCCAAGCACCTGGTCTCTTTTCAACCACACATTGGCTTCCTCTATTATAACAATTTATAGGAACAAAACATATTCAAATCTCAATACATTCTCTTCAATAAATTAATATATAGGAAGAGTTTATTAATTTTTCCAGAAAATGCCATTAGACAGCCTAGATAACTTGCACCCAGAGTGGTCCCAAAGAAAATCAAATCGTAGAGTGCTTTCATGTAGGTTATTGCTTTATGTTTTTATTGTAAAAGCTATAAGTTCTTTCTTTGCCTTCTTGGCATTTCACTTTGTTCAAGGGAATCTACATTCAGTGTGAATCTCTGAAGTCTTGGCCTATGGGAAGCAGATGTTTAAGTGTGTTGTTTAAGGAGTGTGCGCCAACATCATTTATTGCTTGCCTTCTGTCTGCAAGAGCTCTTCTTAACTTCATGAAGACAATTCAATGCATATTATGTGACAAAATAAACATTCATGAGATGACTTAAAAACACTTACTAAAAGAAAAATAAATGTGAGCAAAAGCAAATGTCTCTGTGAACTGTGGATACAGGAACTAAGGACACAGGAAGAGGTAAAGGGGACTGATTGGAAGTCCACTCATGAGGTGCCTTTTGAACCAGATGTTAAAGATGTTTCTATACATAATTTATATAGAAAGGTATAATATTTGTGAAATTTAACAAGGAGGACAAGAACACTCAAAATTTACAAACCAAAAGTTAGTTATAATACACACATACACAATTATTAGCATTGCTAATGCAAAATGGTCACTCTTTCATGAGTCACAAACTGAGGTTAGCATTGCAGACTTCCTGTAAGATCTTCAATGTTAACTATTTTTTTATTTTGTATTTATCAAGAAAAACAGTAAATTGAATTTAAAGTGCTGATAAGTTAACAACTATAAAGAAAATAAAAATCATAAGCATGACTTATCAAGGGTGATAATGCAAATAATTTGCTACACATAAAATTACTTTGTGTTCAGCTTTCCCTCTGGATTTCTTTTTCTATCCCTGTATATCCCCATTCATAAAAAGTGTTAAAAATCAATATTACTCACATAAAGGACAGCACAGTCCTAGCTTGGTTAAGGGTTCTTTGATTATGCCAAGAACATCTCCACATAGAGATTTCATAAATGATAATATCCCTGGCTATGATACCTTTTACCCATAGTTAGTAACTATTTGTTGCTGTATGGATAAACTGTACTGAGAAAATTCATCAGTTATACGCATTAACTAAAACAATGTGAAATGTGTGGTAATCAATGAATATTTCTTTAGATTACAGAAATCACACTTACTTAAACAATGGGCTTTTAGGACTCCATAGAAAAAAATCAAAATTATCAAGAAAATTTGTCATTAAATATGTTTAACATGAAAATTCAATTAAAATTTATTGGCTTGACAACTTTTCCACAGATACCAGTGGCTGAAAAATATGGTACTCCCGGGTTATTACTGGCAAATACAGCTATATAATTATAGTATAATGATGAGAATACAGAATACACAGAAATTTGGGCATGGGATACTTCAATGCTTTGTAAACTGCAGAGAAGAAGTACCTGCCTCTGGCACCAAATAACCTTAGCTGCCTGGCTTTTCCAGTTACTAGTAATGTGGCTTGGGAAAAGCTACCACTTGGTCTTTCTGGGATGTACTTTCATCAACTGAGAAATCGGGCTAACACTGGGCTTACTTCTCAACATCAGCATATATATTAAACAAATGGACATAAAAGTACAGTGTTTGTCATACAGTAAGATTCCATTAAATAGAGAATTCCTAGGATAAAATACCATGGGGAAATGAAGAGGACAGTGGAATAAGAAGCTATAAACCCAATATCTTGAACTAAGAAATGTATGGGTTTTATTGTACAGCTAAAGTCATCAACAGATTCCAGCCCATCAAATTGTAACTACCAGGTAATAACTATACTAGCAGAAACTTCATGTTGCAAAGAAATATTTTTTTAAAAAAAAAATAATGCCCAAACTGGGTGACACATGGCTTATTCATAGAGAAGAGCAGACTGACAAGCTTTTGTTATTACAGATAAATAGAGTCACAAAGTGGCCTAGGACAGTATTAGATGTTCAAGGAGGCTGCAGCATTTATGATCTGTCAGCTGTCTACTTCTGTTCCCTTATTCAAGGAAAAACCATCAAAAGCCATCTTTTACATCAAATGAGTGTATCCACTTCAGTGACTGATGGTACAAGCAGGAGTAATTCCTGACCCAGTGGAAGCTGTTACAAAAGTGGCCAGAAACTCTAATGACAATTCTTCCTTTTAGAAATGTGAGCAGGATAACAGAGTGGAAGAAAAAGACAATGAACAAAGCGAACCTTGAAAAATGAGATTGAAAAGATCAATCAAGAAATGGCATGTAATAAAACTTGAGTCAGGAGGAAATTATGGTCAGAATAAATAAGTGTGAGAAAAAACATGAATAAGCAGAAAGTGGAAAATAGAGAAAAGTGATGACAAAGTATAGTATTAGAATGGCAGTTTTAAGAAGAGAACATACATCCGCAGGGGGAAAAATTCATTTTAATGGTCAGATCTACACAATTGCCTCAGACTATGAATAATATTGCAGCTACTGTTACTAAGTCGACCTGGTCTTTATTTCCTAGACACTCTTTAATTCCTTCTTTAACATGTTTTAAACTAATTTCTTTGTTGACAGATTCATATATCTATCTAATACATACTAGTTACACTAGGCCCTCTATTAACCCTATTTCCCTCTCCCACTCCTGACAATTTTCCTTCTTCCCAGCAAGGCTCCATCTTACTTGTATGTGTGGGGTGTGTGTGTGTGTGTGTGTGTGTGTGTGTGTGTCCCACTGAGTTTAGCAAAGACTACTCTAGCAGGTTTACAGCTATTCAATGGAGCATGGAAACTCAGCAGCTGTATTAGCAAATACAATGACTTCCTCTCCTCCAGCAGCTCTGAACAGCCATTATTTCTATTGGGTGGGGTGGGGCCCAATAAACCCCATCTCTATCTAGCAATGAACATTTATTGGCTCAGTCATGTGTCTATCCAAAGAAACACAGCTACTGTGAGTTCATGGGTACAATGGCTACATCAAGACCCTCATAAAGAATTTCATAGTCCTCCTCCCCATTGCCCAGCTCTTAAATTCTTTTTATTGTTTCTTGAAAATCATTATAAAATTTTATATAAAAAGCAAAACATTCAGAATAGATAAAAAAGAAACCCACACAGTAATAAAACTTCTCTTTTCTCTAAAATATATGAAACTAAAAAAGTCAGTATATAAAATAAAATTGTGTTTGTATATTATGCATTTTGTGTTAAAAAGTAAGTGTGTGTGTGTGTGTGTGTGTGTGTGTGTGTGTGTGTTATATCTAGTTAACCAAAATGTGCACTGTTTGGTTGTCACTAAACAATTCTTACTAATCTCTGTGGCCTTGCAGAAGTCAGTTCTTCACTGCTCTATACCTTACATAATTTAACTGAAAGGTGGAGGTAATACTGTTACAACAGTATCCATTTTCTTCTATTTGTGCCCTCTGAATGCTAAGCACGTTCCCTTAAAGTCAGGTTTTGCTGCACTAACTTTTTCAGTGACTTATGGGCAAAGCTGATAGGTACAATTTCTTAGTCATTTCCTTGAAACTGAACCCATTTCTCTGAATAGTTACTTTTTAATTATTCCATAATCTAGAATAAAAACATGGTGTCTACTATATACACCAAGACTATACCTTCAAATAGGAATTAGCAAACCTTCCATAAATGGATCATAGTTGATGCATAGTTAGCCATGTTTTGTTTCATTTGAAACTACTTAGTTCTGTTGTATTATTCAAACTGTGTTTCTGTGCATGGACTGGCATCTTGGAGCCCATTCCCTCCAGAGGAACACCTAACCCAGTCTTGATATTAGAATGAGGAAATTGGAGTGGATGCTAAGCTGATCCACCTTGGTACTTCTTGCCCTTTCTGGAGAGGGGATGGGGAATGGGGGGAAGGGAGGCTGAAGGCTGACCAGGAGGGGTCAGGAGGGGGAAGGGAGTTGGAACAAGGAGATGAATGAATAAAAAAGACTTATTCCATAAAATAAAATAAATAAGTAAATTAAGAAAAGAAAATTAAAAATAAAAGTGAGACAAAGGTTAATTCTGACTACATGTCAAGTCCATCATGTCAGGCAAGTTAAGGAGGTAGGAGCTTCCAGCAGCTGGGCACTCTGCATCCACAGTCGGGAACAGAGTAATCAATGCCCTACTCATATTCCCCATTGCCCAGGATCCCCAGTCCAGGGAATGGTCCCACCTGCAGTTAAGATGGTCCTCCCACATCCATTAACCTCATGGAGAAATACACTCCCAGAAGACTCTAGATCCGGTCAGGTTGACTGTAGTGCCATGTTACATATTAATAAATCCTGGAATATCAAGAAATCAACATACAGTCTAAACCTAGCCAGGCATGGCTCAGCAAGTTCTTGATCTTTGAGTACAAGGCCAAACAGCTGAGCTTCAATGGCACACACCTTTAATCCCAGCATAGGGAAAGCCCGGAGTAGTGACCTATGTCCTTAGTCCCATAACTCCAGAGACAAAGAACTTTCTGTGAGTTCAAGGCTGACTATCAAATACAGTAGCTCATACCTTTAATTCTAACCTAAATGGGATACAGCTGGTGAGAAGGGTATTTAAAGCAGTCTTTGGAAAACAGTAGCAATTAGAAGCATCCAGGAGTGAAGATGAGGAAGCTGGAAGATAGCTGGGTGAGATTTGACTGTGGTGTTTCCTTTCTCTGATATTTCAGCCTTTCCCTGGGGGGGGGGACAACAACAAAACCAGATAACTATCCTTAAGTATGATTCAATAAGACTATTTATAAAAGCAAGATCCATGAACTATGTCTTGGAAGACAGCTGTCCTACAAGCCTAGACCATCTATGCTATAATGAGAAGAGCAGAGGCAAGAATGAATAGAATAAAGAGAAAAGTGAGCAAAACTAAGAGAATAATGTAATCTTAATTGACATCCTTTTATAGAGGTTTGTAGAGTCCTATTTTAGTTAGGGTTTTTAGTTGCTGTGAAAGAAACACTACAAGCACAGCAACTCTTATGAAAGAAAATATTTACTTGGGTGGCTTACAGTTCAGAGATTCAGTCCATTATCATCATGGTAGAACATGGTAGCATAAAGATATGGTGCTAGAGAGGTAGCTGTGAGTTCCACATCTTTCACTGGCAACAGGAAGTAGTCTGAGACCTGGGCTTATTGAGCATAGGAGACATCAAAGCCCACCCTACAATTATCACATCTACTCCAATGGAGCCACACCTCCTAATAGTGCTACTCCCCGTGGGGACCATTTTCTTTTTTTTCCTGATTAGATATTCTTCCCCTAAATAACGCCTGAATCCCACTACAATATATTATTTATTTTTCCTCATTTTTTATTTAAAAGCTTTTTTTAACATATTCACCACTGTTCCCCTCAATCCCTTCTTCCCACCCCCTCCTCCCCCCCATCTCATTCCCCAATCCATTCCTCAGAGAAGGTATGGACTCCCAGGATGACTTAATGAAGTCTGTTATAACAAGCAGAGGTAGGACAAAGCTCTTCTCTCTGGTATCAAGTCTGTGCAAGGTGTTCCCCTGTATGGAATGGGCATCCAAAAACAAGTTCCTGTACTAGGGATAAATTCTGGTCCCACTGCCAGAGGCCCCATAATATGCCCAAGCCATGCAGATGTCATCCATATTCAGAGGGTCTAATTCAGTACTATAGAGGTTCCCTAGCTGTCAGTTCAGTCAGTAAGCTCTCAATAGGTCAGGTCAGCTGCTCCTGTGGGTTTCCTCATTATGATTTTGACTCCACTGCTCATTTAATTTTTCCTCCCTCTCTTCACCTGGACTAGGAATACTTAGCTGTGGATCTCTGCATCTGGTTCCATCAGTTGGTAGATTAAGATTCTATAATGACAATTAGGGTGGTCATCAATTTGATAAAGGAGAAGGTCAGTTTAGGCACCCTCTCTACTATTGCTTGGAGTCTTAGCTGGGGTCATCTTTCTGGGTTCTTGGGTATTTCCATAACACCAGGTTTCTCTATAACCATACAATGGCTCCTTATGTCAAGGTATCTCTTTCATTGTTCTACCTCTCTGTCCCTTTCCCTACTCAGTCATCTCATTCCCTCATGTTCTCTTACCATCTCCCCTTATGCTTTCCTCTCTATGGCCCCAATTTACTCAAGAGATCTTCTCTGAATAATACCTGATTATTAAATCTGAACATTTATGCCCCAAATACAAGGGTACCTACATATGTAAAAGACCATTTTCTTACAAACCTGTTACCACAAGTTCATACCCTAAGAATTCTTCCCAAGAACTGACTTTCAAGATTTCTGTGGATCACAGTAAGTATACTTTCTGCTAATTATTCATTACTAAATATATCTTAAGTGGTATGTTTCAAGAAAAAAAGTCTAACTAAAACAGGTATGAGGAAGAAGAGGCCTGCCAGAAATTAGATAACCATAAAAGTTGGCATTAATATGTACTCACTAAATGGTCTTGCTTTTTGAAGCATTGTCCTAAGCAACCCAACCATCATAACTAAGATAACAAAACCATGGGGATTTAATACCTAGTCTAGTTTTCTAGATAACACAAATAAATTGAAAACAAGGAGCTTGGTCATAACAGCAGGTTTAAGAATCACACTAAGATTAGTTGATTCTATGGCCTATGATCTCATGGTGTCTTTGACCCCTGTGGCTCCTACAATCCTTCCTCCCCTAATTCTGGAGAGTTCCCCTGACTCCACCTAGTATTTAGCTATGGTTATCTGCATCTGCTGTCATTGGTTGATGGTCAACACCACTTTGGTGATAACTATACTAAGCACTGATCTATGAGTATAGCACAATATCATTAGGAATCATTTTATTGACTTTTTTCTTTGTGTATGTGTGTGTACACTTTTTGTTTCATTTGTTGTTTTATTTAATTAATTTTTAGAGAAAGAAAGAAAGAAAGAAAGAAAGAAAGAAAGAAAGAAAGAAAGAAAGAAGCATGTGTAGGGAGATGTAGAAGATCTGGGAAGGGTTAGGAGAAGGGAAAGAATATGATCAAAGCATACTCTATACATTTTTTAATAACAAATTTAAAAATAAAGTGACTCCTAATGATGCCTGCCTCCTGATACACACACATCCTTAGACAATACTGCTATCTTTGAGGTGGGTTGCTGATCTATTTCAGTGAGACTAGACTTGGTAACTTGTTTCTGAGGAACAACATATGACAAAACTGATGGGTTTCTAGATAGTTTCCAAAAGACTATATACCTATCTTTATGGCATTCTATTTCCCCTTTATTTTGTTCCATGAATGAGCCAGTGGCCAGAGGCTATGCTGTAAGTTGCCTTATTGGAAAGTTCATATGGCAATTGTAATTGAGAGTAGCTTCTGGAAATATCTAAGAAGAAACTGGTGCCCATAGCCTAAGAACCCAGAAGAAACTGAATTCTGTCACTAATCACTCAAGTGACTAGAAATTGATCCTTCCTGAATCAGATTCTCGGATGATTACAGCTCCAGCCAGTACCTAGAGTTCAACCAAAGAGAAACTTGTAAGTGAAAGATCCAGCTAAACCATTGTCAGCACTCTGACATGCAGAAATTGAGAAATAAGAAATGCATATTTTAAAGATTAAGTTTGGGTAATTTCTTATGTGCATAAGAATACTAATTTAATTATGTCTATGAATGCAACTATCTTGGATCACAGACAACTTATCCATGCATCCATAACATCGTAGAATTCAGGCAGGGTAGCTCTTTATCACACTCTAAAAGAAACTGCCTAACTAACCTGGCTATATTTCCAACCAAACCACATGTTTCAGAGGACTGGGAACTGTATCTTACCTACTGCCACATTCCAAATTCTGGCACAGTGACTATTAGCAATATTGACTGAATAGATTAATGAGTAGGTGGATGGGCAGATGAATACATGATGTTATATAGGTAATTGACACTATGTATCCTGTAAAAGGTGGCTTTGGGGCCTTATACAAAAATAATAAAACTGCCTTTTTATTTCATTATTTCTTTCCTAAAACCATATAAATCTCAGTTCAGTGAACCACTTTAAGTCACAAGTTCAGTTCAACGACCATGAAGAATAAAATCCAAAACAACAGAACTGAAGGAGGCTTAAAGTCAAAAGTATTTTGTTCTCCAGACAGTACCGCTCTTGTATCTTTTTTTCCTTCTTTATTTTGTATTTATCAAAAAAAAACAGTAAAAAGAATTTAAAAATGCAGAAGAGTTAACAATAACTATACAGAGGATAATAATCATAAGCATGGCTTATCAAGGATGGAAATGCAAATAAGATTGCTACACATATATTTTCTTTGTGTTCAGCTTTCTCTCTGAATTTTTTTTCCATCCCTGTATATCCTTATTCAAGGTCTCTTCCCCCTCTCACCACATCTGGTCATTTTTCTTCTCTGCAACTCCCCATCCCCTCCCTTGGTAGGGAGCAGACAGTCCTATGGTCCCACTGGCCCAATAATGCTTGGATCAGTCTTCACTCCCGGCCAAATCCAGTTTTGTCCCCCCTCCCTCAAGAGTGAGTCAGGTGTTCCTATAGATGGACTGGGGTTT
>PVIH01017263.1:0-42443 GCA_004025045.1 Sigmodon hispidus | reverse complement strand
AGGGCAGTGTCCAGTGTGGGCACGGATCTCCAGGGCAGTGTCCAGAGTGGGCATGAATCTCCAGGGCAGTGTCCAGTGTGGACATGGATCTCCAGGTCAGTGTCCAGTGTGGACTTGGATCTAATGTAATGGCCACTGGAAACTCTAGGGTGGCTACAGGATTGTGGAAAGGAGCAAGTACTGATACACAGGGCAGAAGAAGAACGGGAATGAGAAGAGAGAAAGGAGGGAGGGGGAAATGGAATCAGTGTACACAATGTTCAGTTAGGCCACAACAAACAGAAAAGGGAAACAAAAGAAAACAAAGGAGAGAGGAAAATAGTAGCTAATATGATAGCTATTAACCTAAGGCTATCAGTATCGACTGAGTCTAAATACACCACTATAGCTGGGCAGTGGTGGTGCACACCTTTAATCCAAGCACGTGGGAGACAGAGGCAGGCGAATATTTGAGTTTGAGGTCAGTCCAGTATACTGAGTGAGTTCCAGGACAGCCAGGGCTATACAGAGAAGCCCTGGAATATAAAACAAGACTCAACTATATACTGTCTACAAGAAACTCACTTTCAAAGTAAACACAAAGAAATTAGGAGACACAGATAGCATCCAAAACGATTATACTCAGTACTATCCTATCAAAATTCTGCTAGCTTCCTCACCCACAGAAATAGTAAAATATATTCTCAAATTCATACGTAATTCTAAGAGACACCAAATAGTCAAAAACAATCTTTGGGTCAGGAGAAGCTGAACAAAGTTAAAAGACTCACCTGTCCTGATTTCACAACTCATTACAAAGACAGGGTAATGAAAATGATATGGTGCTGTAGTAAGAACAGACTTACAGACCAGCAGGATGAAATATGACCTACCAATATGCAATAAGGATACTAAAACCATTCATTATAGAATGGATAGTCTTATCAACAAATGGTGCTGGGAAAACTGAATAACAATATGCAAAGGAATGAAGTTTTTTTTAAATTTATTTATCGATACAGTCAGTATTCTGCCTGCATGTTTGCCTGCAGGCCAGAAAAGGGTATCAGATCTCATTATAGATGGCTGTGAGCCACCATGTGGTTACTGGGAATTGAACTCAGGTCCTCTGGAAGAACAGTCAGTGCTCCTAACCCCTGAGCCATCTCTCCAGCCCCATGAAGCTGGTTCTTATCTATAATAAATAAAAATCAGCTTGAAATGGACCACAGCCTAAATTTAAGAGATCTAGTTATAAAACACTTAGAATAAAACATAGCTGGAAGTCTATATGACATTAGATGCCGAAATGATCTCTTAGATGTCACACCAAAGGACAGGCAAGAAGAACCATAAACTGGACTTCATAAAAATACAAAACTCTTGAGTATCAAAGGAAACTGTGAGGAATGGGAGGTGACACAGGGTAGCCTAGGATGCATGAGGCAGAGCTAAACCTCCAGACCATACACATATGGACACAAACACCAACAGAAACATGGACATAGACAGTACCAAGACAGTGAAAGACAATCTGTGATATCAGAGAAAATATTTGTAATCCATATATCCTATAAGAGCTAAAAAAAAAAGAAAATTCTAAAGTCAACAGCAAAACCCAAAAGCACAATTCTAAAAATAAACAAAGCGCTTGAGTAGACATTTCATTGAAGAAGACATGTGATCAACGAGGACACTGAGAGATGTCCAGCATCCGATAATCACAGTCATCTCCCAGTCATCATTGGGATGACAACTTTTACTATAAAACACACACACACAAACAACAACAAAAACAAACAACCACAAAAACTTTACAAACTGAACACAGTGCTGGCAGGGAGGCAGAGGACTTGGAGTTTGGCATTGACAATGAGGATATAAAATTATAAGCCAGCCTGTGGTTCCTCAAAACAGTTAAACACAGGATCAGCGTACGATCCAGCAACTCTAGGTGAAGTCAAATTAAGAGCAGGAACTAAAACAGGTATACCACACTCCTAGCAGCATCGTTCACAACGGCTTAAGGCAGAAGCAATCGCATGCCCGTGGAAGAAGAATATTAAACCATGGGCAGAACATGCCCACACGGGGAAGGTTACTCAGCCTCAGCAAGGAAGAAAATCCTGATGCACACAACAAGATCCACACAGTGTAAAGATATTCACTAAGCGAAACAAGCCAGACCCAGATGATGAACTGCAGGAGTCTCCTCCTACAGGTGTCTCGGATAGGCAAATTCAGAGAAAGTAGAAACAGCAGTGATGGAGGACCGGAGGAAAGGGGGAATGAAGGGCTGGTGTCACATGGGTGCTTCTTCTGGAGTGGATGAGAAGTTACACAAGGTCAATGTGGGTGTACTCAGCAACACTGAACTCTGTTCTTAAATGGCTAAAATTTTGTGACAGATAAAAATAAAGTATAAAAAGCATTTTGATTAGTCATACAGCAATATAAATAAATGCACTGATATGTAAATTAGAGAAAACAATAGTATATAGAACCAATAATTTAAAAGTGACATTTTAAAATTATTTATTTGTCCATTTCTTGACTCTGCCACTTCTTTATTATACATATAATCTTGAGATAAATTTTCAACTGTAAATGAAAATAGTACTTTAAGGTTTTTGTAAAACTTAAAAAGCAATGCATGTGATGTGTGTTAACAATCAAATGTTACCTATGATCATATAATTAATAGTTTAAAAAATGGTAGATCTTGAGTTATGAACATTTGGCCACAATTTAAAAAAAAAAAAAAGTGGAGAAAGACACTCCCTAAATAAAGCTTAAGTAGCCACATTAACTCTTGGCAAGAGTCATTTAAGAATGAGGGAAACTGTGAGGCACAAACGGGCCAGAATGCAGCAATGGAGCCATGTCTTAAGACACAGCATTCCAGGACCTGGGCACACCCAACAGCAAAGCATCCACACGAGACTGAAGCTGCTGGAACTGTGGGATGAATCAGACAAAGGCTTCGCCACAGCTGGGAATGTAGGAGTCTGGATCAGAGATGGACAGAGCCAGGGCTGGGGTGGTGGCTGCAGCACAAACAGAAGACCTGAGTTTGAGCCTCAAAACATAAACAGTGCTCAGAGAGGTGGTGGCATACACTCCTAACCCAGTGGTTGGGAGGTGAAGATGGGTGGACTCCTGGGGTTTGCAGGTCAGCCAGCTTAGCTTATTAGTCAGATTTCAGTTAGTGTGAGACTGGGAGGTACCTTAGGAGCAAACACCTAAAGTTGTCTGACCATGCGCACACACACACACACACAGGAATGTATGTATATGTGCACACCTATACATACAAAAATGAAAAGATTTAGAAGGCAGGAAATCAGAAACCGTTACTCATCTGGACATGAATGAGGTCTAGCAATAGACCACGTGACCCAGCAGCAGCAGGGTCTACACATGATTCTCAGGCTCACACAAGATGGTCATTGAGACAGACCCCATGCTGGGCCATAAACACATCATCAGTTTAAAAGAACAGAAATCGGGGCTGGAGAGATGGTTCAGCGGTTAAGAGCACCGTCTGCTCTTCCAGAGGACCCGGGTTCGATTCCCAGCACCCACATGGCAGCTCACAACTGTCTGTAGTTCCAGTTCCAGGCAAAACACCAAGGCAAATAAATAAATAAATAAAGTTTAAAAAAATTATAAAAGAACAGAAATCAAATATGCATTTGGGCTGTGATGGAGTCAGACTAGAATAAATAACAGAAAGCTTGAAAAATCCTAATACACAGTTATTAAATGTCATGTTTCTAAATTTTATAAGGATAAAAACAAGAGGCTGAAGGAAAAATTTTAAAGATATTTTGATAAAAAATGAAAGTAGACCTTATCAAAAACTGCCAAATGCAGCTAGAGTAAAACTCAGAGAAATTTTACATCATAAAATGAATATATTTAGAAAAAAATCTGAAATCAGTAAACTGAGTTTCTCCTTAAGAAATGAGGAGGGACTGGAGAGATGGCTCAGTGGTTAAGAGCACTCACTGCTCTTTCAGAGGACCAGGATTCAATTCCAGGTACTTACATTGATACACAGCCATCCCTAACACCAGCTCAAGGGCATCTGAAACCCTCTTCTAACTGCCATGAGCACTGGGCACACATGTGTTGCACATGTACACATGCAGGCAAAAACATTCACATACATAGAACAGATAAATAAAAAATAAACAAGAGAGAGAATGAAATTGAAAGCAAACAGAAGAAAAATAAAAACCAGAGCAGAAATCAGTGAAACTGTAGACAGGAAATCAATACAGAAAATCAACAGAGCCAAAAGCTTTGAAAAGATCAATGCCAGTAAGAAACTTCTGGTCACGTTAGAGTGTGAGATCCAGATGAGGTGAAGAAAGAGAGGTGAATGCAAGAGTCGGGGAACACATCACCCACAGAAGTGAAGGCAGGACCATCACTACGGAGCCTACCTACACAGGAAGGATGAAGAGGGATGATGTGGCCCTCCTATGGCCATAGTCTGACAAACTCCTGGAAAGATATAATCCATCAAAAGTCACACAAGGTAGCTCATGCCTTTATTTAGTTCTAGCAGTTGGGAGGCAAGAAGGATCAAGTTCATGGCCAGTGTGGGCTCCATTGGAAGGCTGTCTCAAAGAACAAAGCAAGAGAGAGCTCTGACCAGGTCTATATCTCTCTGAGAAATGGAGTAGCTGACAGCTTCCCCAAGTGGAAAGAACCATGCTCTAATTTGTGAAAACTATCAGACATTTAAGAACACATTAACAAGCAAGACTTGGTAGCACACATCTCTAATCCCAGCACTAGGGAGGCAGAGGCAGATGGATCTCTGTGAGTTCATGGCTAGCCTGGCCTACATAGAGAGTTCCAGGCTAGCCAAGTCTCTATAGTAACACCTTGTCTCAAAAATAAAACAAACAAAAGAAAAGTATATCAATTCTCTTCTAGAAAGTAAAACCAAATGAAATACTTAACTCATTTTAGCCAACCAATCTCATTAATACTTTAAGTGAAATATTTTAAGCAACGTGGTGGAGATCATAAACTAGATTAAAAAGTCCTTAACAGAGATCTCCAAGATGAATTCAGTAGGACTCACCCTTGGTGTACAAGGCTTACTCATATTCAAAATCAATATAATCATGCCACCAAAAAAAATTAAAGATGAAAAATCACGAGACCATACAGATAACAAAAGGAGCATTTAATAAAATCCAACACTCATTAAAACACAGTTACCCCCAGCAAACTAGGAATATTGTGGGACTTCCATAACTTGATAAAAAAGAACTGACAAATACCTTTAGTTTCTTTCATACTTAAATCTAGATACCATCCCACAAGACCAGAACAAAGCAAGGATATCTCCTCTCCTACTATGATCTGCCACCCCACTGGTCAGACTCAGCCAATGCAAGTAAGACAAAGACAAGCAAATACAGATCATACTGCTGGGGGCTGGAAAGTAAAACAGTCTTTGCTTAGAAATGACGCATCTATGTTGAAAACCCCACTGACCAACAAAACCTAATCACAAGTGATGTAGAAGGGCTGTAGACTATTAGGATTATGCTTAAAAATCAACCGCTGTTTTATAAGCAATTGGAATTTGAAACTTAAAATATAATAGCATTTACGTCAGCATCACAGAAAGTAAAGCAGGTGGGCGTATCCCCGGCAAAACATGCACAAGATCTAATAGGGAAGGAGATGACATTTGAATTAAAAAATGGAAGGTGAAATTATCTGAAGGATGTTAAACTATGATGGGCATGCTGACTCAGCTTGTGACCTCAGCTCTTCCCAGCTTCATCTACAGATGAAAGATAAACCCACAAAGACATTTTGTGGATACAGACAACCTTATGCTAAAGCTGATGTGAGAAAGAAAAAGATACAGAATGGCCGACATAGCATTGGATGGAAAAACAGTTTCAGGTCCCTGGAGAACTTGTGGATAAAGGAGGGTCTTGTCAATAACGGCGCTGGAACAAGCAGATATCCAGATGGAAAACAGAATCTAGGCACACATCATCTTTATTTTTATACAGTAGCTATGGCTGGCCTGGAACTAGCTCTGTAGACCAGGCTGGCCTTGAACTCACAGAGATCCACCTGCCTCTGCCTCCCAAGTGCAGAGATTAAAGGCTCTGCCACTCTGGAGAACAGTTTGGTGGTTTCCTACATAGCTAAGACTACCCTGCCACCTGGGCCAGCAATTACATTCCCTATGATGTGCTCTAATTAGTTGCAAAGTTATAGATCCTGAACATAGATGCTGGAACCATCTCTAGTCAAACTGCCAAAGCTTAGGAGCCACCAAGATGACCGTCCACAGGGAACAAGTACTCTAATGGTGGTTCATGAAGATCCTGGAATGTTAGCTAAAGACAAGTGAGTCTCAAGTCAGGGAAGACAAGGAGCCTGGTATGGGCACCAAATGAAAGAACCTCATCTAAAAGGCTATACCCTGTAGAGTTCCCATGCCCCAACATTCTGGAAAAGGATTTAGGGATAGTAAAAAAAAAGTTAGAGGTTACCAAGGTTTAGGGGACACAGAAAAGGATGAAAAGAGAGAGCCCAGAGGACACTTAGGGCAAGTGACATTACAATGGTGGACACATGTCATCACACATTTGTTCAAACCCAAAGAATGTACAAGGTGACCTCTACTGTGACCTGTAAACCTTAGTTAAAAATGATGTGTCAGGGGCTTTAGAGGTGGCTCAGCAGCTAAGAGCACACACTGCTCTTACACAGGATTAGAATATGGTTCCCAGCACCCACATCCAGAGGTTTATAAGCTCCTGTAACTCTTCCCCCAGGGGATATGATGTCTTCTTCTGACATCCTGAGGGCATGTGGTGCTTACATACATAAAGGCAAAACACACATATACAACATAAAAACAGATAAGTCTTTAAAAAAAAAATTAGGAGAATGCAGGGTGGGGAGGTATTACGGTTAGAATGTGAAACACCCTCATAGGCACAGGTGTTTGAGCACTGGGTCCTCAGGTGTTTGAGCACTGGGTCCCCAGGTGTTTGAGCACTGGGTCCTCAGGTGTTTGAGCACTGGGTCCCCAGGTGTTTGAGTACTGGGTCCTCAGGTGTTTGAGCACTGGGTCCTCAGGTGTTTGAGCACTGGGTCCTCAGGTGTTTGAGCACTGGGTCCCCAGGTGTTTGAGCACTGGGTCCCCAGGTGTTTGAGCACTGGGTCCCCAGGTGTTTGAGCACTGGGTCCCCAGGTGTTTGAGCACTGGGTCCTCAGGTGTTTGAGCACTGGGTCCCCAGGTGTTTGAGCACTGGGTCCCCAGGTGTTTGAGCACTGGGTCCCCAGGTGTTTGAGCACTGCATCCCCAAGTGTTTGAACACTGGGTCCTCAGGTGTTTAAGCACTGGGTTCCTGGGTGCTTGACCACTTGGTCCCCAGGTGGTGGCTGTAAAAGCTTCATGAGTTGAATGTAAGACTTCAGGGTAGCTTGAGATGGTCTCTTGACTGGGTGTGCTGTGACCCTGCCTTCCCTGCACAGGTAGGCTTCCCCCTTAAACCGGGAACCAAAACAAAGTGTCCCTCTGTAAGTTTCCTGACAGTATGTGGTCACAGCAATAGAAAAGTTACTAATACAGGGCATGGGCAAGGGATAGAAGAAAGCCCCATGGTTTCTGTCCCTGTAAGGATAAAATTACTCTAAAAACAAAGCCGATTTAATAAAACAAAACAAAACATCATTGGCAACAACAAAAACATTTCCCTTTTCTTTCCTGGGCTGGAGAAGACAGGAAAATTCTGAGTTTGAGGCTAGCCTGGGCTACATAGTAAAAGCCTGCCTCAAAACTAAAATTATAAAGAGACAAAAATAGTTTTCTAGGATACTGAGACAGACAAGGATTTTAAAAACCAAACACAGAGAAGTGCCAGCCACAGGAGAGTACTGATGGTCACACAGGGAAAAGTCAGCTCAAGTGACAAGAACCCAGATAGCATTAGCTGATACGTCAGGGTCCTGGGGGACAGAGTGTGACAAGACATGCCTTACACTAAGCACCTGAGTGAGGTCCTGACTGTGACACCCCTAACTCACACACACACACACACACACACACACACACACACACACACACACACACACCTTGCTCTGCAGAAGGAGAAGACAGGGGAGGAGGAAAAGCAGAAGGATGGTCAGGGGGAGGGGTGAAACCAGAGAGAGGAGGTGGTGGTGGGGCTCAGTGTTGGAATCCCTATGTTGTTAGCAGGGTCTGGCTTTGGGCACTAGGGACAGCCCTTTGGCTCAGCCACATCTTTGACATTCCATAAAGCCCACACCAAGAGGCCTTCAGGCACATTGAAGGCTGACCCATCCCCAGGCCTGGTGCTTTCAAGCCTGTAGCCTGAGCCGTGGTCCTCCTCTACGGGAGAGCTGAGCCTGTGTGTGCCAGGGCAAGGTGGTTTATCATCACATAGACTCCTGAGGACCCCGAGAACTGGCGGAAGCTGGCTCTTATTTCATCTCTTAGTTTTACAAACACAGACCTTTGCTTATTTCATGTATGCTGCCTGCTTCGTTCATGTGCCGGGTGGGGTTCTGGCTGTTTGCTCATTGACTCCTTAGGTATTCTTCATGTCGGGGAGACCACCTACCCCTTCATCCCTCTCAGCCTCGGTGCTTCACAAACCTGCCATGGTCTCAGCGACATAGAAGGTGCTAGACAGAACTAGGTACAGAGCACTCTTCTGTCCCCAAAACATGAGGGTGGACACTTGACGGACAGAACAGTATCTTCTCTATGTCTCGAGAGTCCAAATGTACAGCCGCCTCTGCCCATCAGGGGATGCTGACACGTAATTGTCAAAGGGCAGGCATCGTCCTGACACTAACCGTAGAAATGGCAGGGACCATCCAGGAGCCAGCAGGCCCCCAAGGACAGTGTTTACAGGACTGGAGCCTCCACCAACTCCATGTGCCGTGGTTCAAGTCCCTGCCCTCCTCACATCCACTACCCTCACTGCCTCGGCCCTGCCAGGGCTGCTGTCGATTGTCCACATCCCCAGGCTTTATGTCCAGCACCTACCTTCAGGACTCTCTGTTGCTACCCCCTTTGTTGGGAAGCCTAGGGGAAGGACAAGGTCATCCCATTTTGCTTAGGGGGGACAAAGGCTTGTAGGAAGATTACAAAGAAAGGGTTGTGAGGGATCACAGACGTGGCCTGGATCCTAATCCTGTACAGAAAAGACAGGTGACCACTGACACCCAGGCCATCTGTGTGGTGCCTACAGAGGCACTTTGCCTAGCAACAGGCCTGGACATGCAGCACTGTCCAATCTCTCAACACTCCCCCCTGTGAAGTCAGGGACCAAGTGGCCATCTCTTCCCAGGCATCTGTCCATGCTGGTCTGTCCTTGTTGGCTGCCAAGCTGGGCAAGGCCAGAAAAGTGCAGCAGGCACGGAGGGCACTTGATTGTTGATGCTCCTCTGCAAAGGGTGGCTTGTTAACTCAGCCTAAATCTCTGCTTTGCATGCCAGGCACAAACTACTACCATAATATCCTCCGAGTGCCACCTTAGCACAAGGCACGGTCCCAAAGAGCAGCCCAGGCACCGGACCAGCTGTGAAAGAGGGCTCTTCCTACAACCGATGGGGTCCCCCTTTGATAAGGCTGCCCAGTTGGAGGAGGGCTCTCGGGTCAAGGCCATGCTACTGGCCTGGCAGGGCCAACATCAAAACCACTGTGCTAAGACAGTCCACAGAACCTAAGCTCTATGGATTTGGGAGCTGTACTACACCTTTGGGACTTGTTCTGGATGTCTGAACCCTGGCTCTATAATACAATGTATAGAAGGCCCTGAAGTAACACAAGACCTCTCCAAATGTTGAGGAGTCACCTAACCCCAGGGTGAGAGCATGGACAGGGGTCAGGACAAGGATGCCAACACTGTCTGTACCGTATGATGACTTCTAGGCCCAGACTGACAACTTCAGTCTCCCCCCAGTGGCATGCCAGCAGGAAGGGGTCACCTTGGGTAGCAGCCTGTGACATTGAGACATCTGTAGGGCATGAGCATCTGATTGTGTGCCAGTGAGGGAGAAACTGTCCCCAACTGTGAATTGATGGAGGAGCAGCCCAGCAACGACTCCACAGAAGGCCACTGGCAGCAGCCACACCACCACCTTCAGAGACAACCCTCTAGAGCCTGCCACATCCTCCTGGCAGAGGCCTCTGGTCACTGTGCCCGGGAAGGGACAGTGAGGAAGCCACCGTGCAGAGACAAGAATTGCATTAAACCCCAGAGGGTCTGAAATTACCTTTGCACAAATTGACAGCCAAAGTCGTGTTGGCTCATGAAGGACAGACGAGGGGATCTCAAGAACGCTGGACACTGTCGGAGCAGCTACACAGAGAACACACAGCTTCCCAACTCAGAGTGCCACACACAGTTCCACAAGGAAGGTCTACTCCATCCCTCTCCCCTGCAAGGCCGGATCGGATTTCACCTTTCCTGTTTTATTGCTTTGTTTTGGAAACAGGGCTTCTCTGTGTAACAGCTCTGGCTGTCCTGGAACTTGCTTTGTAGAGCAGGCTGGCCTTGAACTCACAGAGATCCTATTGCCTCTGCCTTCAGTGCTGGGATTAAAAGTGTGCACCACCACCACCCAGCTTCTTTTATTAAGGAATCTACTTTACACATAGGTCCACGTCAATTGCAGGGTATCAGCCCACCCTGCAGGAAAGCTCAGCAACAAGGCTCATCTGCAAGAGTGAGGTTTCCACAGAAACAAAGGTGGGGGCTGAGGGACACTCTGCTCCTGGTTTATAGGTGGGAGATGAACACCTACGGATGCAAGGCAGCCCAAGGCCAAACAGACCAGCAGTTCATAGCACATGCCCAGCATAAGGGAGCATATAGCATGCCCATTAAAATGCCCTCTACACGCTGCATGCACATGGTGGATGAACCTCAGCTGTCCGCTGATGGGTAACTAGATGCATAAAACATGTCCACTCAGGCTACGGAATACTCAGGAGGGCGTTTCCTATACATGCTTCCACGTGACTGACCCTGGAAGACTGTGCTGAGTGAGATGACATGCCATATGCTTCCACCTCTGTGAAGTATTTAGGAGAGTAACCTCCGAAGCAGAAGATAGAATGGAGATCGCCAGGACCAGTGGAGGACAGGAAGTTAGTGGTCAAGGCACGGGTGGTCAGGGAGTGAATGAGCCCTGTAAACGGTGTAATGTCATACAGCCGTGAGTGTTGGTGATGCTACTGAACTCTATCTGTGAGCAATCAAGATGCTAAGTTTCATGTGTATTTTACCACAGGGGAGAAAAAAAATGTTAGTGGTATATGTAGCTGTGTCTTTGGAAACCGTTAAGAAATAATGTAATAGGGCTGAGAGATGGCTCACTGGTTAAGAGCACCAGCTTCTCCTCTAAGAGGACCTGGGTTTGATTCCCATCTCCCATATGGCAGCTCACAACCATCTGTAACTCCACTTCTAGGAATCCAATGTCTTCTTCTGCCCCCCCCCACAACACACACACAAGCACTGCACACAAGTGGTACACAGACACATAAATAAAATTAATAATTAAATAAAAACATTTTTAAATCAATGAAAATAATTTTTAATAAGAGAAATGAAATAAACTAGCACTTGAAACACTGTCTTTAAAATGTTCTGTTTTGGTTACGTGGTGCTGGTGTGTAGTCCATAGCTCCACACATCAAGAAAGCCTCTACCACTGAGCTACACTCCCAGATCTTAAAATATGGGTCTAAAGAGAACCCCTACAATACTCTATGACCAATCAAACCTTAGCCTCTGCTAACAAATACTGAAGTTTGAGGGGGAACAAAATCCTATTATCATTCAGGCAGTTAATAATGAACTAAAAGCCAATGGAGATGGGATAAGCTTTTAGCATCAGCCTTGAAGCCACAGAGCAGGCAGCCTCTGCCCCTCTCCAGGTGTAGCGCCTTAGCGGGTACCTTGACCCAGAGAAAGAAACAGAGGCTCTCCCATCAAGACAAGTTCTCCATCACGTCTGCCACTGGCAAGGATGAGTGCTGACCAATGTAATGATAAAATGAAGCTGAGCTTGCCAAGGAATTGAGAGGGTTAAAAAGGTACCCAAACCATGGATCTGGGTGGGACTTTTGGATGAAGGATATTCGCTACCAGCCCCTGTGGGCTGTTCTAACAAGGACATGAGGAGGGAAAAGATAGAAACAGACAGCCCTGGATTGGTGGGGGGAAGAGAGGACTTCATCTCTGCAAGAAAGCAGACACACTGAGATCCATGGGTCAGGTGTATATCCAGTCCATAGTGGCCTTATGATACTACATTCTCACTGACCCAGGCATGTAGCCCATGGGAACCCACCTGGCATCCTGTCAGCCAGCCAGGGTCCCGAAAGGCATCCAGTGTGCACTGGCTCTGATTCACATCTCACGGATCCTCAGTTGATCTTCGGGGCAGTCATATGTGTGTCCTGGGAGGCCCAGGAAACTGTACTGTGGTTCTATGGGCCAAGCCTCCAAGAAAGAAACATAGACGTGGATGGGGTCACAAGGACGCCAGGTGCTAGCTCACGCTGGGGCAGTAAACGGGACAATTCTTCGGGAGGAGGGTAAGGTGAAGCTACAGTGGTAACATTTGGGTTCCCGGAAGCAGAACCTTTGAGAAAGGCAGTTCTGGAAGGCAATGGAACAAGGCAGACCATCCTCACCCCTCTCTAGGAAAGACAGGTATGGCATAAGTCTCCCATATTTAGATAGAGTTTTGCAGTTCCTAGCTTTGCCCCGAGGAGATCCCAGGTCCTAGACACTTCTCACCCAGTGGGAACCTGATTCTGCCGTGCCAGGGCCTGAGCTCCAGTCTGAGCTCACATTAGGCAGAGACCCAAGGAATGATGGTCAGGCACCCGTCAGGTGCTCTGGTGACAGGAGTGCTCCCCACTGAGTGGTCTGTGGAGGCTTCACAGCGGAGGCTGACCTGACAGAGCCACCCTTCATTACTCCCTTTGGGAAGTCTACATATTTAGGGAGGCCCCAGGGCCTCTTGAAATAGAATTCATGTAACAACTCACCAATTAGAGCATATGACCCAATGGTCTGTAATGTTTTCACATAGGTGGGCACCCATTACTAGGCTCTAAGTTTCATATTTCATCATTCATGTGCTCATCACCCTTCCTTCCCACCTCGACTGAGGACCAGTGAGATGCTGGTCAGGCCCAGTGGGTACTGGCTGCTTTTCAGGACCCTGGCTCAGTGAGAGGTGGGTCTTCTAACCACTTGTGTGTGAAGGATGCATGTGCACATGGAAGCCAGAGGAAACCTTGGAGTTCCCTTGAGTGCCATCTACTATTTCCCCCTGAGACACAGTCTGATTTTTGCATGAGCTCACCATGATGGTAAGGCTGGCTGGCCAGTGAGCCCCAGAAAACCACCTGTCTCTGCAGAGCTGTGTATGTTCTAAAGCATGGGTTCTGGGGATAAAACTCACTTTCTCATTCTTGCAAGACAAGCATATTTCACCAACTGAGCCAGCCCACTCTGACCATTTTTCAAAATTGGGTTATTTTGCTGTAGTAAGAACTCTTAAGTATCCTGAACACAGACTCCTAGATACATGGTTTTCAACTCAGCTCATCCATCTATCAGCTGTCTTCTTTGTTCATAGCTTTTGGAACATGTAAGTTTGAATGTTGATAGAAGCCAATTCTGCTTTTCTTTTGTTGCTTATATTCTAGTATCATAACTGAACAACCGTTGCCCAATTTAAGGCCACACAGACTTACTTCCTTTCCCATCTAAGCACTTTATAATTTTTATCTCCTACATTTTAATCTACGATCCATCTTGAGATCATTTTGTAGGGCGTCAGCTTCAACTTCATTCTTTTGCATGTGTACACTGTTTGACTTTGTTCATTTGTTTTGAAACACCGCATTGTTATATGCATCCTAGGCTTACAATCCTCCTGCCTCAGCATCATCAGTTATGGGATTTACAGACATGTCCCACCACAATGAACAATGACCCAATTGTCCCTTTGCTGAATGAACCATTATTCTTTCCCCCACTGAACTGAGTGTCCTTGCCAAATATTGACTGATGGGTATGGAGGTCCTCGATGGGCAGGGAGGTCCCTGTGGACAGGGAGGTCCCTCACCGCTTCACTTCAATTCACAAGATCCTATGTTCAATTCCTAGCACCAGAAAAAACAACCAATCAAAACTTGAGCATAAAAGCAGATTTATTCCAGGCATTCAGCTCAGATGCACTAGTCTTGCATTATCTTTCTGCCAAGGCTACAATGTATAGTTTGCTCTTATCTGTGTAGTTTTGAAACCAAGATACTGGATCCTCCAAGGTTTTTTCCTTTTATAAGATGGTTTTGGCTATTCTGTTTTTTGCTTGTTTTTTAAAAAAAATGGTTTCACTGTGTAGCTCTGGCTATCCTGGAACTCACTCTGCAAACCAGGCTGGCCTCAGCCTCACAGAGATCCACCTGTCTCTGCCTCGTAAGTGCTGAAATTAAAGGCGTATGCCACCACCACCCAGCCATTTTGGTTATTCTGGATCTCTCAAATTTCCATGTAAATTTTAGGACAAATTTGTCAAGTTTGGTTAAAAAAAAAGGACCCTAGAATTTTTCAGGTATTATATTGAAACTATGGTCAAGCTGGGTGTAGTGGTGCACGCCTTTATTTCCAGAATCCAGAAGGCAGAATCAAGTGCATTTCTGTGACTGAAGGCTAGTCTGGTCTACAGAGTGAGTTCTAGAATCAGCCAGAGCTACATAGTGAGACCCTGACTCATAGAAACAAAAAACAAACAAACAAACAAGCAAACAAACAAAACGCACTGTAGTTAAATTTGGACCATCTTGCTTCGATCTGAATCTGAAATCTCTTCCAAAGGACTCTGGAAAGGCTTGGGTGCAGCTGACAGTCTCTGGGGACCTGATGGGTTCTGAGGCTCTAACTCATCAATGCATTAATCACTGATGGACTCAAAATGGGGCACATCCCTGGAAGGTGGTAGAAAAATGGGGCCTAGGTGGAGGAAGTAGGTCACAGGGGCGGGGGACTGGAAAAGCAGATCCACCTCTTCTGTCTGCTCTACCTCCTGTGTGCACTGAGGTCAAGTCCTTGTTCCAGCTGATGCTCCTACCATAAATGTCTACCTCACCATGCACAAGCCCAGAAGCAAACAGGATAGTGACCAAGGACTGCAACCTTTGTAAGCTGAAGTCAGGCTCCATAAACCAGCCTCCTTGGGTATCGGGTTTCAGAAATAAAAAGGTGGCGACATAGCCCTTAATAGTCATCAGCCTGCTAACCCATGACCGAGAAGTGCTGTTCCATTTATTTTGGTCTTTACACGCTCTCAACATGGTTTATAATTTTCAATGTACAGATTCTTTTCTTTTTTAATTTTTTTTTGTGATAGTGGGTACTGAACCCAGGGCCTTAGGCAACACTGACCTTACTCCCAGCTACTCTTTTGTAAAATTTAGCACTATATTTTATTCCTTTAGATGCTATTATTTTTTTAACTCTATTTTGGAATTAGACATTGCTAATGTGATGAATTAAGGTAGATTTTTGAATTGTATCCTGAAATTAACTGGTTTTTCTTCTCTAACAGTTTTTAATAGATTTTTTGAAATTTTGTATAAGATCACATCATCTGCAACCAGTTTTACCAGCTTTTCCCAATTTGATTATTATTTTTTTCTTACACAAATATCTCTCACAGAAACCTCATCACTACGATTTGTGAAAAATGATGATGTCACTGTGGGTTTTCACAAATACCTTCTGCTAAGTTAAAGAAGTTTCCTTCTACTCCAGTTTGTAGTATTTTTGTTTTGTTTTTAAATCAAGAAAGAGTATATGGCTTTGTCAAATATTGATAAGGCTTGAATGCACATTTTACATTCAACGTACAGGGCCATTTGTTGAGTGCTTGGTCCCAGTCGGTGGCACTGTCTGGGCCACCTGGTTGACAGAAGTAAGGCCCTAGAGGCAGGTCTTGGAAGGCGAAAGCCCAGAGCTGGCTCCTTTTAGCTCTGCTTCTGGGTCCTCTGGAGACAGGGGGGCTCCGCTTCACCCTCCTAACACCACTGTGCTATCTCCATACACACCTGCCCTAATGTGATGGACTGAAACTTCCCGGGAACGGTGAGCCAAAATCAGCGCTTCCTCCTTTATCTCAGGTAATGGTACGCTGTCGGGTATTCTGTCCCAGCAACGAGAGCAATAACTAGGAGAGGGAATGGAGGGCTGGCATGGCAAACACAAGGACCTGAGTTCAGATCTCAAGCACCCACTTAAAAGCTGGGCAAGCTTGTGTGTCCATAACCCTAGCTCTGGAGTAGAGAGGAGAAGGAGCGAAGACAGGTCGATTCATAGAGCTCATTAGCCAGCAAGTCTAGAAATGCATGAACTCTAGACTCAGTGAGAGACCCTGTCCCCATGAGTAAGATGGACCACGCTGAAGAACGTATCTGCTATCGACCTCTGTCCCCAGCATGCATGCGAATCTATAAATACCACACCATGCACACATGTACACACACACACACACACACACACACACACACAGACTAGTGCACACATATACAAAAAAAATTAAGTAGCTAATACTAATGATTTCCCTGCATCCACTGGAATGGTTCATAGTGTTTTTTGTTTTTTAAAAAATATTTTTTAATATGAATTAGTGTTTTGCCTGCATGTATAAACTGTGTAAGGATGTCAGATCTTGGAATTACAGACAGTTGTTAGCTGCCGTGTGGTTGCTGGGAATTGAACTCAGGTCCCCCGGAAGAACAGTCAGTGCTCTTAACCGCTGAACCATCGCTCCAGTCCCTTTTTTTGTTTTTTTATTCTGTCAATATCATTTAGTAGGGAGGTTTATCTCTGAAAGTTAAACCAGCACTTGCCATTTCTGGGACAAATCCTACTGTCGTCTATTTGTGCATTGGTTGGATTAGTCTCGGTAGGTTAGCATTATTAACTTATTTAGGAAGTTGCATTTATATTCATAAAGGATACTCATCTGTAGATTTCTTATAACATCAATGTCCAGCTCCCTCTAACATTAGTACATTAACACAGTCTAGTGTTATGACTGACTTTGTGAAGTAAACTGGGAAGCCGACCATGGAGGCTATGATAAATCACTATTACAGTCTCTACCACAGATATATTCTGATTGTCTGTTTCATCTCGAGCCAGTAATTTGTGTCTTTCTAAGAATTTGTCAATTTCACCTAGGCTATCTGACCTTTGGCACACAACTGTTCATAAATTTCTATGTAATCCCTTCTGTTGAGACGATAGTAATGTCATCTCTGTCCTTCCAGATCCAACTACAACCTGTCATTACTGTTTTGCTTGGTCCTACTACCCTTTTTATAGAGGCACCCCTTTCTCCTACCTGATGCTCCTGGATTCCAAGAGGTGCTCATCACGTGTTGCCCTAGCAGGTGCTCATCACATGTTGCCCTAGCAGGTGCTCATCACGTGTTGCCCTAGCAGGTGCTCATCACGTGTTGCCCTAGCAGGTGCTCATCACGTGTTGCCCTAAGAGGTGCTCATCACATGTTGCCCTAGCAGGTGCTCATCACATGTTGCCCTAGCAGGCATTTTGCTTAGCTCTGAAGTCTTTTACCAGTGTCTCCCCACTAGCAGGAGGCAGGCACCCTTCACTGCTTTGTTCACTATTATTTCCCAAGCACCCAGAAGAATCCTGACAGATGGTGAACATGCAATCAGATTTGTACAATGAATGAACAAGTCTATGGAGGGAGAAGTCAGGAGCAGTGTAACTACCACCCTCAAAAGAAACAACAACAAAAATCCTCCAGTCTGACAGATATACTGCCATCAAGCAAACACCAGAACCTGAACAGTGGCTGGCCCAAGCTGACACACGCTGAGTGTGCAATCACAGCTGGTTTCAAAAGTCATGATATAAAAAGGAATGAAAAATTATGTAGTAATTTTTGTTAATTACATGTTGAAATATATCATGTTAAATACATTATTAAGATTCATTTACTGTTCCTCTCTTGATTTTTTTTAAGTACTAGAAAATTTTAAATCACCTTTGTAATGTAACCACTGTGTCTTCATTTTAGACAGTGCCATTCTGAACAACCTGTATAGGGTAGGTATTCAGATCACTGTGCATTAACAACAAACAAAAATTCCAAATGCAGTTAGTGTGGCTTTCAAAGAACCCGGGAGATCAGGGAAGGTCATTGGAGCCACCTGGGAAGTCTTCAAACCTCCTGATGGGGTGGGCAGTAGTGAAGCGTAAACACTGCCGATGGCGGAAAGCCACCACCCCAGCCATCTTCTGCAGATCTTGTTTCTAATAAACCTCAAAATCCCCTAACAAATGATCTGGATCAAACTCATCATACTCTGAGCTGCCAAGTACCTTAATGCGCAAGAAATAATAGGAAGTATTCCATCACAAGACAGTAGAAGGATGCACATATCCTACAGGCTAGCCACTGGGCCAGCCTCTGAAAGTGGCCACATCAGCAGACCACTTAGACCAGCTGTCTGAGCACCCTAGGATCTTTAATAGCCCTAAAGGGAGATTGTGTTGTGGTTCTGGAAAGGAGTCACAGTGTAAGGGCTTGAGGTCTCCATGGCATTACTGGGCTATTGCTGAACACCTACTATGTGCAAAGCATGGTCCTAAGCCATTGATTATGTTGGCTCCTTCCTGCAAAAGGCACTGTCAAGGTACGGGTCGGAACACCATAATGGCTGGCATCTCCCCAAGAGGAGAGCCCACCTCTCCGCTCTTGAGGCACTGCTCACAAAAGAGGAAGACGATGTCTGAGGTTTTTCAACGTACACCCCTGTGCAACTGTGGGCCTTGATCTCTCCTATAACACAGTCTTAAATCACCGCCTGGCTCTTACCAATCTGTTCTAGAATTCAACAGAAATGTGTATCTGGCTTGTCAAAGAATCATAATTTTGTTATTTTAGGAGCATTATGCCAATGTGAAACACCCAGTCCAAGAGCAGCTGAGCCCTGATCAAGTGTGTGACTCTAATCCAGGAGACAAAAGCAATCCCAAATTAAGACAGCTGGTAACACCACCTCTGACAAAGGAAAAAAAAAGGATTTTATTGTCAATAAATTCAGATTTTCCTATGCATAAAATATATGCCTGTATGTACTCTGCCCATATGATAATGCTTGGAAAGCCAAGCTGATACATAATGCATTCTGTCTTACCACTAACAAAGTGAGTTTAGCTGTAAAAGATGCTTTACAAAGCAGGGTGTGGTGACTCAAGCCTAGAATCCCAGCACCAGGAAGGAGAAACTGGGGGATCAAGAATCCCAGACTAGCTGCAGCTCAAGGCCAGTCTGGACTACATGAGACCCTGTCTCAAAAAGACAAGAATAAGCCAGATGCTTTTCTTTTCTTTTTTTTTTTTAAAAAAAAAAAAAAACAAAAAACTTTATTTATTTGCCTTGGTGTTTGCCTGGAACTGGAACTACAGACAGTTGTTAGCTGCCATGTGGGTGCTGGGAATTGAACCCAGGTCCTCTGGAAGAGTAGGCAGTGCTCTTAACCACTGAGCCATCTCTCCAGCCCTGCCAGATGCTTTTCAAAGAACAATCAGATTTCTTGTTTGTAGAAGGGCTAGAAAAGTGGGGTTAGTTTTAGAACTATCTTTAAAATTTCCAGAAAGGTGGATGCTGAACTAAACTGCCTTGGGACTTTGGGACCTCCTGCCCTTGCTGGGGAAGAGATAAGGAGATGGGGAGAAGAGAGAGTGACTGGGAGGGGCAGGAGGGGGAAGGGAGTTTGAACAAGGGGATATATGGATAAAAAATGAGATTTTATTCAAAATAAAAAATACATTAAAAAAATTTCCAGAAAGGCCACAGATCTGGACTAGGAGATACAAGGTGAAGAAGGGTCTCCTAGAGGTGGACATTATACTTCAGTCTGTCCTACTAAATTAATGACTTGCTGAGTTCCAGGGTGGCTCAATTCAGACTCTTAATCTCCCTGGCCTCCACTATTGGGAAATCTCAGAAACACACACACAGAATACTTTGGCTCTTTCAGGGGAGACCTGGGACTCCACCTCCCTTAGGACCAATGACCTTGACTGTGACAAGCCTCCATGAGGTCATTTTCCTACCAGAGCCCAAGCTATGCTGAGTACCCAGCTCTGCCTTCACTACCATCCCATGTTCCTAGAGACCAACTGGGCTCTGACTTTAAATAAAGGGTCCTTTCATTCTCCAGCTCCTATCAGAGGATTGATGCCAAATTTAGGTTTTAAAAAGATAGCTCATGGACTTGCACCCCTCTCTCTCCTAAAGAGGCACAGTTCCTGCCCATTGGAGAGACTTTCTGACATGAGGGGCTCAGGAGATGGCACAGGCGGTAAGGAAGTGCTTGCCATGTAGGCCTGAGAACCCAACTTCAGCTCTCCAGCACTCGGGTAATAGGCTGGGTTTGGTTATATGCACCTTCATCCCAGTACTGGCAAGGGTGGAGATGGGAGAAGTAGGAGGGTCCCCGAAGCTTACTGGCCCAATAGTCCAGCCCCAGTAAGGATCCTTGTGTCAGAAAATAGGGTGAAGAGTGACCGGAAGAAACACCTGACTGCTGGCCTCCTTATGCTCCTATACACACATGAACACTGGGACAGAGGGCTGACTTTCTGACATGAGGGGCTGTTATGGAGGAAAACAAATCACAGAGCCACATACATGGCGAGCCTGCCTGTTTTCAAATCACATACATGAAATAGGTGTGTATTTCCTACAGCTGTACATGAACACATAGCCCTATGCTGACAGTAATGATTCCTCAGGAGAGGGAAGCTTAAGGCAAAGAATCACATTTTCTGCATTCTGTACTTCTGTATTACTTGATTCGTTCATATCAAGACTATATTACCCTAGTTTGTTTAATGAATAAAATAAAATTTTAAGTCCTGCTGGTCTCAAATATGATCAGAGTGTTGGCTATTAAGGCGAGGTGATACAAAGAAGTAACATTTTCACAAAGGAAATATGGACAGGGTTCTGGTTTGGAAATGCACAAAGATAGTGTGACAACAAGCTACTGTCAGGAAGACAGTCATAGTTCTCTGGAGCCTGGGGTCCGAGGGACCACAGCCAGCCAAGACCCTGCCAGCTGACTGATAATACATCCAAAGCACAGAACCAAACGGCTTCATCAGCTCTGACAAGCAGAACTGGATTTCAGAACAAACCCCTTGATGGAAACCCTGACCTTTATGAAGAGATGGAATTTCTCTGTGACACTCAGTGTCTCCCCCGTGAACTAGGAATGACCAAAGTACCTGGTCCACAGATCCAGCATGCTAATAGAATAAGCAGCAGTGAAATGCTAACAACTGCCACCAGAACAGAGTCCAGCAGCAGGCATGCAGATGTATTCTTAGCTCCCAGCAAAGTAGGTTATGGTATAAAAATACCATTAAATAGTAACTAAACTAGCGTCACCTTAATGCGCATTTTACCAGCTAAGCCAGCATGCGCGATTTCTTTTTAAATTACCCTATATTAGAGAATCAAGACCAGGGCTCATTCTGGAGAGCAAGGCAAAGGCCAGAGGTTCAATTACCCCTTCCTCTCAGATGATGTGAAACCCACTCTGGCCAAGCCCTGAGACTCAGCCCCCAAGCAGGAGTCCCGGCCCCTGCTTTCATGTGGGGAAGTAATTCAGGCCCAGAGAACACAAAACAACACAGTAGGACAGTGTAGTGGACTGGTGGGAGCAAGCAGATGGGCAGAAAGGGCCTGGGGTCCTCCAGGGTAGGCCAGAGAATGCCAACAACACAGGAAGCACATGATTTCTCCTGTATCCAATCCCAGAACAAGGTAGTGTCTGAAGCTGAGCTGCCCTGGATATACTAAGTTTATTAAGGGCCACCCAGCAGGCTAGAGCAGGTCAAAAGAATCAGCAGCAACAGAGAGCCCACAGACACCCCAGCCCGCTCTGGATACTGATGGGGGCAGAAGATGGAGTGAAGGACACATTAAGGTCAGTTCTGGGCCTATGGGGGTGGGGCCAAGAATGATGGGAGTGCTCGGAGTTGAAGGTCAAGGATGATCTCCACATCTCAGGCTTGGCAATGTAGCGAGTAACCACAGATGCTAATATAAAAATACCATTAAATAGGAACTAAGTTATAGGCCGAGATCTCCATGCCCTCTTCCATGGACGTGTCCATGAACGCCCAAATTATATCCAAAACTTATGAAAGTGCTTTTCTCTAGGGAGATGATACACCTATGTTTTAGTGAGACAAACACCCTCTAAAAGTAGAAAATTCACATACATGAATTCAGAACTAGCATTATTTCCTACCTGCCAAAGCCAGGTGCACTGGGCTCATAGCCAGCAAAAGTGGGCAGGGTAAAGCATGGTGAAGCCTCTCCAGGAACCCTACCACCAGGGACAAACACCAAAGGAGCTCTCACCCCTTGCACTAGCAACCATGTGCACAGTGTTGGTCATGTGACCAGGGAGGAGGAACAGGAGGCAGCCTTGATTCCCGTGAGGGGCAGAGCCATGGTGCTCATGCTGTGGTCACCACGTGGCAGCCACGGAGACAGCCCATCAGTGCCACATATGTTAGCAAGACAATCCTGACTGAGAAAACAAGTTCTGGATTTTTACATAAAGTTATAAGAAAACTGGGAAGGATCATATATATGTTGATAGGGATCCTTGTATCTGTATGAATGCAGCGAATAATGAGAGTGCTTGAGCCAAGACAGCAGAAAATAGGCTATTTGGTATTTATTTGTAATACATTACTTGCTATAATTTTAAGACGGGGCTTTAAGACAAAATGACGAACAGTTTTCAGCTCTGGGTGCAAGAGACAATAATCTTTATTGTTTCTGGGTTTCTGAATTTTTAAGCTGCAACCAATAAGAAAATAAAGTACCCTAAGGCCTCACCATGTGGGCTGAGGGCTTCCCCACTTTGTACTGTGCTTGCTCTGGGACCCTGGGTTCATGGTCTGCATCTCAGCATATGACCCACCAAGTAAGAACTAGCCACAAAGAAAGACACACACTGAGGTAGCTCATGGGCCAGCCCACCTGCTGCCCAGGCCTGAGGAAGGAGAAATTTGGATCTGAGAGATCCAGGAAGGGAGGGGAAAGCCCAGAGCTGCCATCAGACAACCAAGAGCAGCTGTGGGCCTGAGACCAAGCCTGTGGCCAAGCAGGGGACTCAGCATCTCCTGACTGGAAGCCAGGAGCTACAGCTTTAAATAAACTTGGATGTGTCCACCTGGGACTGTGAAGCAGCACCAACTGTGCCCAGGGCAGGCGCCGTCAACAACTAGCCAACATCGCTGCTGGGGGGTGGGGGGGCTGGTAAGTTCCCACAGTTTATCCTGAGGATATCATCCCTTTATTCTTCTCCTTGGTTGTCCCTGGGGCCTGGTATCCAGCAGTCTCCACAAAGTATACTGGACTGAGTTGACCCCTCCTGACTAGCTGGCCCCTCCACACCAGGTTTGGGGTCTTACCCTGGTACCCGTGTGGCATCACTTGGGTGAGCGCTCATTCTTTTGTACCTAGGGAGAAGCTGGCAGTCTCAGTCCTCACCTGTGTCTACTGCAAATGTCACCCTTCAGTCTCTACTCCCCAGCGGGGGTGGTAGCGGCCACCTTATGCTGCTGCTCAGAACAGAACAGCTCACACCAAGGTGGGGAAGCAGACCCGCTAGGTGATCTGTAGGTTATGGCCTCTTGACACCCACTGCTTGGAAGATACCAAGAGGCCAGGGTGGGGATACAGGCGCCTGGGCACACAGAAGGTGACAAGAAGGTTGCCTAGGAAGGAGAGACTTCCCGTTGCTCTGTTTTGACTGCAGCCACCTGCCCCTGACAGAACAAGACACAGCTGTGGAGGAGATGGGGCAAGCGGCTGGGAAGAGCCTTCTTTAAAACGTGAAGAAGGTTTGAAGGGCTGCCCCCCCCATAACCTGCCTCACTCCCACCTGAGGACTCCCAGCTCATCACCTCATGTCGCAGAACACAGCCCCCACCGGTTACTGGAAGCTTCTTCAATGACTCCAAATGTGAGAGGAAGGGGTGCTGGGATGGCTGTTCGGGTCCACCCAACCTCGGTGCTTGCAATCTGGTATAGGCTTCTTCCTGCCACTCCACTTGGCTCCCCCCCCCCCCGCCCCCAAGCCTGACCCAAATCCTCTGGGCACGTGCAGGAAGAAGTGGGGAATGCACACACCCCCACACTCCTCCAGCTGGGCACTCCACAATTATCAATGATCCGCGTCCCTCGCCCACCACAAGCTTTCAGACGCTTTTTTAGTAAAGGGGGAAAAAAAAAGGATTTGCGGCTGGATGTGTAAGAGGAAATCTCGCCAGCGCCCCCACGGTGCAGGAGGGATGGGGGAAGGGAGAGGGAGTAGGGAGGAGGACCCAGCTCCGGAGTTATGCAGCTAGCACCCAAGAATGCCCCTGCAGTCACCTTAAACCACAGGGAAGCTCCAGGCCGGACCCGAGGCCCCTGGTAGAGAGGGGTGGGGGCTAAGATGTTTTGGCGACCCTAGGGGAAAAGGCAGGTAGGTCTGAACGCTTTAAGCCATAGATTCACCCCCATATTGTTCATGCTGCGGAGCTGCTCTTGGCGCCAGGGCACCTGTTCCCCACGAGGCCCTACCCGAAATACGCCTTCAGAGTCCCTCCCCCAGCCTTCCCACCAGAGGAGAGAAAAAAATAAATAAATAAAATAAAAACGGCCCAGAATCCAACCTCTGTCTGCCTCGATGACCCTGAAATCAGAGGCCCAACTGGTTCCCGGCTTCACTCTCTCACCCTCACCCCATGGCCTGATCTTGGCTCCCTGACCTCGTCCACCCCCTCCAAATTCTTGCTTCCAGAAGAATTTGGGGGGAAAAATCCTCCAGAACCCAGATTCCCCAAGGGACCCAAGGCAGAAGCTGCTCCCACGTTGCTCCCCCAGAGCAGATGGGGCCACGCGAGGAGCAGGCGAGGAGCAGGCGCGGAGCTGGTCCGCCACCGCTGCTGCCCGCCGCTCGGGTGGGGGTGAAGACAGCGCGCCCACACCCGGGACGACTCCTGGGGCCATGGCCGACCCCTCGGGCACTCTAGGCCTGGCAGCCGCCTCCGCGTGTCGCTTGTCTCTGACCTCCCCGCCGCCAAATGCGTCACGTCTGCCCGGCGCTCGGGGGACACCTGCTGCCGCCCCCGCCACGCCGAGTCCAGATCACCAGTCTCGGTCCCCGCCAAGCCATGGCACGGGGTAGGGCCACACGCGCTGCGGTGGGGCAGCGGGGACCCAGAACCCGAGGCTTGGGGGTCTGGGCGCCACGGGGCAGTGAGCTTGGGCCCGCAGCTCGAAGGAGCCGGGGGCGCGCGGGGCCGCAGTGCGCGCGGAGCCGGCGGCGATGGGGTCCCCACTCCCCGAGGTCTGCGGACAGCCCGCGCGCGCCAAGGCTCTTACTTGCCAATATCCTCATATAGCTGGTACTCGTCGGTGAAACGGGTGCAGGTCACCGTGGTGGCCATGGCGGCGGCGATCGGGCTCGTCGTGCGCTCGGCTGCGCTCGGGCGGCGGCGACTCCGGCTCCCGCTCGCGGGCACGGCGGCGACACGGGCGCGGGCGCGGGAGACACCTCGGCTCGCGGCGCCGGGCGGGGGCCGGGCTGGGCTGCGCCGGGCGGCGAGCGCACGCGAGATCTGCTCGCTCTGTCCCCGCCAGGAGCGCGCCGCACACCTACGCGCGCAGAGGCGCGGGCGCCGCTGTCGCCGCCGCGCCCGCCCCGCCCGCTGCCCCTTGCACGCGCCTTACCCGCACCCTACACACGCCTGCAACCGCACACACACCGCACCCGCGCCTTGTACCTCCACTAGCGCCCGCGCCTGCTGCACGCGCACTGCGCCCGCACCCTGCACCCGCACCGCGGCTCCACTTGCACACACGTCGCGCCCGCGCCGGCACCCGCACTGCGCCCGCACCATGCAATCCCACCCGTGCCCGCGCCCTGTCCCAGCACATGGGCTGCACCACGCGGTGCCCACGCACTGCGTCTGCCCCCTCTAGGCCGGTGCCCTGCACGGACAAGCCACTGAGCCGGCTCTCCACAACTGCAGTTGAACAGTGAAGTGAACGTAGGCTCTTCTCTTCCTAACAGCCCACCTCCCCTAAACAGCAAGAAGAAACTGCACCCCACTTGGTAGGGGGTGCATGACGCCCTCCATTGGACTCCTCTCTTCCCGATACCCCCATAAGATGCTGCCGGACCCTTCCTGTCTGGCCTGGCAGAGCTGCCCATGAGTCGCCTAGGCAGAATGGGATAAGGGGGAGAGGAAGGGACTTGCTGGCGGTGGTCCCAAGGCTCCTCCCTGCTTCTTCTGAGATGAGTGACTAAGGTATCTTCTAGCCCGGGGTGAACATTTGTAGTCCAGATGGGGGCTTGAGCCAGCAAAACAGGGACTGCTCTGTTGTGTCAGGGATTCCTGTTGCCCAAATAGCCTGGTCCAGCCCGTTATCTCTGCTCCTCCATTCTTCACCCTCTTCCCAGTCTCTCTTGAAGTGGCCCTGAAGAAAGGAGGGCACAGGCAGATTCCACATTGCTCCCCTGAGCAGCATCCCCAACTAGAATCCTTGTGTTTGGGGACAGGAGCCCCCTGGGAAGTTGGGAGGGGACACTGCTACCAGCTTGGTAGGCGATTGCCTGATCTCTTTCCATATACGGATCCCCAAGAGCAGGTTTGGTAGGCTCGAACCTCAACCCAAGACTAGTCTTGGACATCCTAGCAAGTTTCTTAGGTGAAGGAGCAAATGAGGGTCCTTTTCTGGGCAGCTAGGAGTCTTCTCAAAAGGCAGATCTGACAGAGTGATGCCAGGTGAAAACAGGTTTCCTGAAAGTCCCTTCATGGGTATCCAGACCTAGACTCCACTAGAAGACAGACAGCTAGAGAACAAGAGACATGCATACACAAGAGCAGGACCCAGTCAGAAGTGTCTAAGTGAGAAAATAGGAATCCTGGCCTTGACATTAGCAGGACCCAAGCAAGAAGAGAAACCTCATTGTGCCAAAAAGTATGAGCTTAGACATGGAGGACCCCAGACCATGCAACAGGCCTGGGTGGGGAGAGGGTGAAGGTCAGGCTGAGGCTTGCTCTTGGGGGTGATGTAACCTCGGTAGCTAGCACCTGCTGAGGGCAGCTGCTTCTGCTCTTTCTGAGGTCTGGAAGGAGGCTGGCTGCGCAACAGAGTACAATTAGCAAAACAAACAAAACAGAATTGCACCCCTCTGTGAGTTAGGATCTCTTTAGGCTCCCAAGTCCTACACCCTCCCAGCAGCGGTCCTCCAGAAGATGGCAAGGTGCTGTCTGAATCCTGGTAGTAGCTGATCTTGACTGCTTTCATGAATGTTGCCCGTATTATACCGTTCAATACTCAATCCTGGACGATGTGCTGTTACTCACTTTCTCCTAGATGGACGACACTGGGGTCGCAGAAGTAACTTGCCAGGCAGTCAGACTGGGAGTGTGGGAGCTGGGGAGAAACTTAGTCCATAAAATGCTTGCTGTGTGAGCATGAGGACCCAAGTCTGGCCCCCAGAACCTGTGTGAAAAAGCACAAGGCCTGTAACCCCAGCACTGGAGATGGACATCGGAAGATCCCTGGAGTTCACTAACCACATTAGCTAAATTGGCAGGCCTCAGGTTCAGTGAGAAACTCAGACAAAAAAAAAAAAAAAAAAAGTTGGAAAGTGACCAAGAAAGACATTGACCTCTGGCCTACACATGTTTGTGTGGAATACATACATATATACACATTCATAAAATAAAAATAAATTCATCAAAAGAGGAGTGGCTGAGACTTTCCATAAAGTCTCTCTTGCCTTTTATTTTTACACAAACATATATATTAATATATATACATAGCTAGGTAGGTAGCTGGCAGTGCACACCTTTAATCCCAACACTTGGGAGGCAGAGGCAGGAGGATCTCTGAGTTTGAGGCCAGGCTGAACTATGGAGCAAGTTCCAGAACAACTAGGGCTACAGAGAGAAACCTTGTCTTAATGAATGAATGAATGAATGAATGAATGAATGAATGAATGAATACATGCACACACATATACACAGACATGCAAATATAAAAATATGCACATAAGCACACATACATACACTATACATATACACAAAACCACACAAATGTACACATCAGACAAGGACACAGCAACATCTGGGTACTCTCTTGTTAGTCACCTTTCAAAAGTGGATAGGCGGTGTTATACAAAAAGTTCCAGTAAAGAAGCCCATGGTGTCCTCAGTCTCTCCCCCTCTTAATTTCCCATGAGCCCCTGGGCATTTCCCTCCTCTGGACTGAAGCATTAGAAGCAGCTCCTGAAGCCACCTGATGGGTCAGGAAGGGCAGATGGTCCAGCATTAGACAATGGGGAAGAGGTGAGCTGCCAGAGGCCTGCAGGCTGTCCTTGCTGGGATAGCACAGCTCACTCTCTACCTTCAGGCCCAGAGGACTCCTCCCGAGCAAACCGAAAAGGTTGGGAGGGAGAAAGGTTTCCAGCTGTGACTTTTTCTGCTCTTGGACCCCAGGAGCCTTCTCATCTGACTTCAGCTCTGGATCAGAGGCACAAACTCCTCCCTCATCCAGCCTCTTCCCCCACCCCCTCCTCCACCCACCCCCACGCCCATGTCATCTTCTCCTCCCACAGTGTCCTTTTGGGCTCACTTTTGTAAGCAAAGAGGGTTCTCCCTCCCAGGTGGCAGCTGGGGTAGTTGTGGGAAATATCAGTTCTGGAAGGTTATTGTTAGGACAGTCACCATGGCAACAAGCATCACATCTGCAGCGCCACAAGTGATGCACATGGGGCTCATTCTCCCAAAGAAAATCATCACTTTCCTGATGCCTTTACCTCGGCTGCCTTACAGGGGTATGTTACCACTCATACCTTTCACAAACATGGCAACCTGTCCAGTGAACCAGGCTGTGTTTTCTGAGCAGCAAGACCAGAGCTCATCAATCCCCAGTCACCTATCCCTGAACACATGAATCCTTTTAGGACCCTGTGGCAGGTATATATGGTGGTGGCAGGATGGTGATGATGATGGTGATATTAGCAATAATTGTGGTAACAATGGTGGTAAACACATCAGTGGTGGTAATGGATGGCAATGACATACTGACCAACAGGCTCAGGATAAAAAGCTAGTCCAATATTGGCGTCCAGGGCTGCCTTTACAACTGAGACTTTTAACTAGGGCGCTGTGCTCAAGAGTGAACCCCGTCACTCTTGGTGCAGTTGCTGTGTGCCAGCTGCATGCATGGACCTGCCCAGGCGTGGAATCACACCAGAGAATGACAAGGTAGTATGAATGTATGAATGCATACAAAGCTCATATGTCCGAATTGACAAGAGCACAGAACAGCTTTCCACAGTGATGCTTGATACACAACAATGCCCCCCCCACACACTGTTTGGTTTGTCATGATTTCAGTGGCCCCAACCAACTACAGTCCAAAAAAAAAAAAAAAATGCTAAATGGCACATTGCAGAAAGAAACAGTGCTTATGTTTTCAACTGCATGCAGCTCTGAGTAGAGTGCAGTCACACTACATCCTGGCTGTGAATCATCCTTTGGTACTACATTTCCATGCTATATGGTATGTATGTATGTATAGGGCAAACAGCAATAGGATTCAACACTATCTGTAGCCACTGGAGACCTTGGAACACCATACATGCATTCTCTCTCTCTCTCTCTCTCTCTCTCTCTCTCTCTCTCTCTCTCTCTCTCTCTCTTTCTTATGATTAGGGTGGAGAGGCTAGTCTATGAAGCTTTAACTCAAAGCAATACGTCAGAGCATGACAGGTAGCGCCTTCAAAGTGGGTGCTCCTGGAAGGTGGTGACATGCAAGCTGAGGTCCAGACAGCATGGAGAGGGTGGCCTCTGGAGCATAAGAGAAAAAGATGCTGGCAGAAGAGGCCGCTATGTGAAGGCCCTGTAGGTGGAGTGGGCTCATGTGTTTAAGGAAAAGAACAGGGAGAATGAGCCAGAAAAAGGCCCACTGTGTTTTGTTGGTGATTCCTCTGCAGTAGACTGTCTGGCATCAGAGTCCTCCTAGAGATGCGAGCCCGCCATTATGGCCAAGAGCAACATGATAGATGGAGCTCTCTAGTCAGCCCTGAGTAATGTCCACAGGCCTGGCAGTAAGTTCAGCCTGAGGACACCAGGCAGAAACTGCAGACTCTGCTCACCAGGCACCAAGCTTAAGGTGGACACTACCATGTCTAGAAGAAACCAGACCACATCTCTGATGGGGTGGGGGTGAGGGTGAGAGCAGTCCAAATTAACCCACTTCCAGACTGCAACGTGGTATCACCTTCCTGTATGCCGCATCCTGTATATGCTGTATGCTGTATCCACTGTGTGCTATTTGCTGTGTGCTGTATGCTGTATCCTGTATATGTTGTATGCTATATGCTGTGTGCTGTGTCTTGTATATACTGTATGCTGTATATGCTGTATCCTGTATATGCTGTATGCTATGTGCTGTATGCTGTATCCTGTATATGCTGTATCCTGTATGTGCTGTATGCTATATGCTGTGTGCTGTGTGCTGTATTCTGTATATGTTGTATGCTATATGCTGTATGCTGTATCCTGTATATGCTGTATGCTGTATCCTGTATATGCTGTATGTTATATGCTGTGTGCTGTGTGCTGTGTGCTGTATCCTGTATATGCTGCATGCTGTACACTGTATGATGTACCTGGTTGTTCAAGGTTCCCTGGAGCACTCCGGGTACTCCCTAGCCCCTTGGTGAGGTGGACCCTTAGTGTGACCTCACCATGTCTATTCTGGTTGATGTCACCTTTGCCCTCTTGGAAGGGCTTCAGGCCTGGACATAGAACACATGATACTATCCCAGCTCAGCACATCCCAAGCAGATATACTAGCAAGAATGACCAGACTGACAGGGCAGGTCCAAAAGGAGAAGTGAAGCCAGGGTCAGTGCCAGCTCCTCCTAGAGGCTTGTCCTCGTGGGAACTCCCTACTCCTGGAGGGAGGACAGGAGACATGCACTGAAGCCATTCCCATGCTATCTTGCACAGCCTCAACCATGAGCAAGCCAACTACACATGAGAAGCCTGGGCTGGGCTGGGGCTGGGGCCAGAGTCCTACCAAAAATGGAGGCCAGCCACCCCAGCTAGGTTGATCACAAGGACAGAGTAACGGCCACAATTGTCGGAAATCACACAGTCTTCAGGCTGTCTTCACAGTCTGCTCTGGTGTCCATCTAAGAGCAAGTGCTTTTCTTGCACCCTAACATCAAGATCCAGCTATCCCCTATTGTAAGAATTATTCATTGGCAATTGATTATATAACAGATTAATATTTATTAAGGGGTTATATAAACACTCATTGATGGGGCTGGAGAGATGGCTCAGCGGTTAAGAGCACCGTCTGCTCTTCCAGAGGACCCGGGTTCGATTCCCAGCACCCACATGGCAGCTCACAACTGTCTGTAGTTCCAGTTCCAGGCAAACACCAAGGCAAATAAATAAGTAAATAAAGTTTAAAAAAAAAAAAACAAAACAAAACACTCATTGATACAAATTTGAGTCTTAAGGCAACTCCTTACCAGAGTCCTCAATGAGAGCTGGCCACGCCCATCCAGGGTTCTGAGACCCCAAGGCTACACCTCTAGGTCGCCTTCAGTAATACCTGAATCCCACCACAATCCTCTCCTTCCCCAAGCAGGGCTTGACAGAGGCCAGGAGAGCACACGGAAAAGGGCAGGAGGTGTAGGCAACTGTTTCCCAATGACGCTGAGGACCACGAGCTAAGGTCTGATGGCAGGAGCGCTTATGGGATAGCCACTCTGAGGAGCTGTTTGACTGTTTTTATAAAACTAAATAGATATCTGTCCTGTGACCTGTCAGTTCTCCTCTTAGGCATTTACCTTGAAGAAATAAAAACATGTCATGAGAGGTAGAAAGAATGAGATTTGGATAAAAACATTTATAGTCACTCTATTCATAGAACTGAAGCTTAGAGTAAGTGCAGATGAACAGACTGATGTAAATCAGAGAGTACTTACTAGCACCCTCACGACACAAACAAATCTCTCCGACCTGAAGCAGAACTAAAGAAGTCAGATACAAATGCATGTGGCAGGATTCCATGTCTACAGAATTCTGCGGGTGCAGATTCAGAACAGCGGTCATTTCTCCAAAGGGTACAGCATTACCATGATTGACTAAAGGGGCCCAAAGGAATTGTTCTAGATGAAAGAATTGTTCTTTGTCTTTTTTTTTTTAAGTGTAGTCTTTTCTTCTTTTTTTTTTTAAACTTTATTTATTTATTTGCCTTGGTGTTTTGCCTGGAACAGGAACTACAGACAGTTGTTAGCTGCCATGTGGGTGCTGGGAATCGAACCCGGGTCCTCTGGAAGAGCAGACGGTGCTCTTAACCGCTGAGCCATCTCTCCAGCCCCGTTCTTTGTCTTTTCTATGTTTATATGAGTGCTCAAAATGTTGGAAACTTAAAATTAGTGCATTTTATGTAAACCCAATCTCCATGAATTCCATGTGATTATGTGTGTAAATCATACCTCAACCTAAAAACTACACAGTGTATGTTCATGTTGCTTATCCCATATGGTGAATATACTGATTTTCATCCACACAGAACAATCTAAGCCACAAAGCAAGGTTAGGAGACAGAGGAAATCTCAAAAACTTTACAGAAGTAAGAGCCACTGACAACAATGTAAAAATTAAGAAATAATCAAAAGAGACTCGGTTGACTGAACAGGAGCATTAGTGACAAGGGGCTTTGGAAAAGAAACTTAGAGACCTGCATGTGTGAGTGCACTTGCTCAGAAATGCCTTCAAGCACACTTACCAGAAAGTCAGTGAGACCAGACCCAGTCTACAGTGTCCAGCACAAGAAGCTGCAAAAAGGCAAGTGGGAGGGTGCTCTTGACGTTGGACAGAGATTAGTAAGCACACAGGAACACAACAGCTAGCCAGTAACCACCAAAGAAGATATTCTTATTTCTTTATTTCTTTTTAATTTTTGCTGTGATGTGGAATGAATTCAAAGCCTTGCCTTACTAAACAAGTCTTCTACCCCTGATCTCTATCGGCACAAACCTTCCAAATTTTAAAACAGTAAATGAGAAAAATCTTTGACAAGTCTGATCAGGGAAAAAAGAAAAAAAGCTAGGAAAGTAGGTACAAAAGAAGAAGAAAAGGAAGAAAGGAGGGAGGGAATGGCTGGCCCTCTGCGACCTCAACAAACCACTGATCCAAAATATTTAGGGGAAAATTCATCTTTTTCCTTGTTATTATTTCCCATGTAATGGAGAGTAATATCTAGTTACTGTTTACAGCACTACATGGTATTGGGCAGTAGAACTCAGGTAGAGATGATCAGAAGCATAGAAGGGGCCAGGGAGATGCTCAGCAGGTAAAGATACTTGCCATGCATCTGACCACCTGAGTTCAATCCTGGAACTCACATTGAAAAAGCCAAGCCAGATGCAGTGGCACACATCTGCCATCCCAGCATTCCCTGGTGAGATGTGAGGGTACTCTCGGAAAAGCACAAGCCAGCTGGCCTAGAGTTACACAAACAGAGACCCTGCCTCAAAACCAAGTGGAAGAAAATCAGCCTCCCCATATATATGCACATTGTGACATGTGCACACACACACACACACACACACACACATAAAAATAAAGTCTATGAAAGAATATGTGTAGGTTTTATGCAAGTTCCGTGCCACTTTCTAGAAGGGAATTCATTACTTGAGAAGTCTGACACCTACAAGGGCCCTGGTGTCCTTGTCCCTCTGACCCACAGGGCAATTGTACTATGTTCATCTTAACACTAGAAGAAAATGTAACTGACATTCAATCAAACCGCTCATATTAACTCCAAAGAAAAAAATGGCAGATTAAATGTTGAACTTTTCACAATAAGAATATATTCGTGCATTATGTTTTCACATTAAAAAATAAAAATAGTGTAAGTGTTAAAAGGTGGAGAGGAAAAAACCGAAATCCTGGATGAGGTGAGAGCAGAGAGCTGCAGAGATACATTAACATGAGGGCTGGGGTTCAGATCCCAGGGCCCTTCTAGATTCACACACTCTGTCTAGATCATGCATATACACACACTGTCTCTCTCTAGATACACACGCTCTCTCTTTTCCCTCCCTCCTCACTTCTCTTCACACATACACCCAAATATATATCTGTTAACATATATTAAAAAGCTGATGCTCTTTGCCACCAGGGTCCTCTTCTCCCTCATTCCTAAGCATACAAAGGGATCTTTAAATCCCAAGGTATAGAAAGTTGAGGGAGATGGTGATATAAAACATCGGCAGTTTTCATTTTGCTTTTTTTTCCCCCTTAAAACTGCAGAGCCATCAAGCATCCGGTTCTAGTTCATGGCGTTCAAGGAGCACAAGGCTGAGGTTTTTCAGCCTTGTCAAAGGTTTGTTCGACAGTGAGTCTTGGTTCCGGGTGTCTCTAGGCTCTGCAGCTCTGGGTTTCAGGGTAAGGAGGGAATTTGTAATGAAGATATGCACAGCAGTGCTATTTATAACCAAGAAAACTGGAAACAGCCCAAATTGCCCCCCACATGGGACAGGCCTGGCAGAGAGAGTCCCGCTATAGGAGGCAACTGTTGGCCACGTGACAAGCAAGGAGGGCGAAGGCTCATGAGTGTGAGAGCCTTCCTTGCGGAGGAAGACAAATGTAGCGAGATTTGTACACAGCCACCGTAATTAGGAAAAGCTGCTGGCAGGGACACATGCTCAGTGTTGGGTGATGGCCGGCACACAACAGCAGGGCTGCCTTTCTGGAGAGCTTCTCATCCTAGTCTTCCGCTAAGCAATGAGGAGTCCCTAAGAAGCTCAGGAAATCGCCTGAAGGCCAGCAGCAATGAGGGAGGCTGTGGGGATTGATTCCCTGCCTCCCCTTCCAGGAGAATCTGGAATGAGGCCCTGAACAGACAACATGTAGGAAGAGGTCTAGTTTCCACTGTACAGGGGTATACCTGAGGTCATGGGCCTTTCCTCCAAACAGAACTCCTAGGGGCTGCACCATCTCCTACCCAAGACTTTGCTGTCCTCTGGACTGGGAATTGGGAAACACTGTGTTATTTGTTTGTTTGCAGAACTAGGAACAGCCAAGGTCTCATGTATCCCCTTATTCTACCACTGAGCTACAGTCCAGACATCTCCCTCAACCTTTTAAAAATTTCTTTGAGAAAGGATCTCACTAAGTTTCTCAAGCTGACCAGAACTGAATGAACTTCTAATCTCTTGCCTCAGGCTCCCAGGTGACCGGGGAGGCAGGGCAGCAGTGTCAGGTTTGGATGGGAATGTTTGAAACTCATTTCCTCCTTTGAGAGCTCAGCCCCTCCCTGTGTCCTCCAGGGATTCTTCTGGCTGACTGAGGCTGGCACTTATGGAAGGGCCTCTGGGTCTCCTGCTCTGCCCTACAATTCAGTCCTGGCAGGGCCAGGGGTATGGAGGACAGGACAATGGATAGGGTCTATGGATCCTAGAGTAGGATGGCCCCTGCCTGACCCCCAACCTAAGAGCACAGTGGCCTCTGCCAGGCTGCACCCTGCATGTGGCCTTCCTTGTATCTTAAAAGGAGTTTGGTACAAGGGACAGAGCTCTCTTGAACTCCCCAGCCCTGCCCCACATCCAGTGGTCCCTAGCCCAGCCCAGTGGGCACCAGGACTCAAGGGCCCAAGGGAGTCAAAAACAAAGGCCATACAGCTACACACACCATTGGTTATCTGTCTGCATTTAGACTGAGGACTTAGGCCTTCCTTTCTGTGATCTCTGAATGTCCCTCCATTTCTGGCCTAGTTGGGCATTAGTCACATACATGAACTGGAAGACTTCTGCTGGAGCCTCCAGCCAATGAGCTCAGACCTCACAGAAGCCAGTGTGTGACAGACACCAACCCAGACAGACCCTGACATAGCCACAAGGTAAGTCATGAGGCCAAGGTGCTCCCCATGTCCCCAGAAATTACCATTGCCTGGGGTACAGTGGGAGCAACTGTGCCCCATTTAGTTCCTATCTCAGTGATCCTTGCTTTATGCCTGGATCATCAATGTATTAGTTTTGTTCTGTTGTTGTGGGAGGGGGGAACACTAACGGAAAGCATCTTGGGGAGGAAAGTGTTTTTCTGGCTTATATTTCCACATCACTGTAATCACTGGGGGAGCTGGGGACAGGAACTGAGGCAAAGACTATGGGGGCAATGCTACTTATTGGCTTACTCTCTTGCACAACCCAGGATCACATGCCCAGTAATGCCTCTGTCCACAGTGGGCTCGACCCTTCCATACCAACCATCAATCAAGAAAATGCCTTACAGACTTACCCATAGAACAACATGATGGAAGTCACTTCAGTTCACTGCAGGTTTGTGTCAGCACAATCAGCCTCTGCAGGGGTTGGGTGGACCCTAGGGCCCCAGGAACCTCTTCAGTATCTTTTTCTTTCTTCCTCCTTAGTCATGCCTCAACACCCTTAAGGTGAATTGCTAGGGCCAGACCTAACAAATGTCCTACTATAGACTAGAAACTATATTTATAATGATGTCACCTTTGAGGTCATTAGCTGTAGGCTCCAGGGTAGAGGAAACTGGCTCAAACCAGTTGCCAAGGCATGCACATAACATACTTCCTTGTGAGCCAACCTGGAGTCTAGTCTGTCTAAGGTCCTAGCAACAGGTGCCGTCCAATGCTCCTGATCATGCCAGCCAATGAGGGGTGATTACACAATCACTGTATCGGGATGCAGCCTGGGCACTGGGAGGAGGGTAGATAAAGCTCTCCCCATGCTTGAACAGCAAGTTGGCTGGTTTGCTTTTCACCCCACTCTCAGTCCGGTGTCATTGACACCGAACCTTCTCATGCCCTCCTGCAAGGGAGCTGTTAAGAATGGACAACTAACTGTATTCATAATGGTTATGAATGCCATTTATTGGCAAGGGACAAGGGCCCCACTTGGAAGGTATTTTGGAGTCAGGATGTGATAGCCCAGATATATAAGTCATGGGGGAAAATAGGTGCTATGGACCACTCCTGTTTTCCTGGCATGAAGGCAGGATGGATGAAAAACAAAAGAGTAAAATAGCTTTGGGATCAGCACTAAATTCTGCAGGGGGTCAGTGAGTGGAGAGGCTGGGGGACTTAGATACCGATTCCTACAGGGTCAGGTGAAAACAAGGTCTTCCAAAGTACCACAGAGCCATAGCAACAGGAGCAACTACAGCTCCAGCATCACCGGGGAGAGCAAGGGCCATATGGGTCTCTATGATGTAGCATTGATGTAGCATTTAGTGTAGACATAAAAGTGAGAATAATCACAAAGAGAAATAAACAGAGCCTAAGAAAACCGAGGGAAGGTGTGTTGGGAAAGCCTGCCAAGGACTTTCAAGACAGTCATGCCAACAGGGCAAGAGGCCACAGCTCGGGGGGGGGGGGCACTGGTCAAGGAGGGAATGGTGCCAGAGAGTAGGGTGTCACCACATTCATTAGAAATTACTTATAATTTTCATATATTGTGGACTGGCTTTCTCCAGTGTAGGCTCTCTCCTCATAAACGGCCATAAACCCATACAAAATTCAGAAAAAAACTGTTTTCAGGCAAGAGACAGCAGCACTGAGATGTCAGTCCCTGACAAAGTCATCCCCACAGCCACCCCATTCTCTCTCAAGGACAGTCTGAGTTGTCATTGTGAGAATCTGTGGAATCCCACGTCATCATGACCCAGCTTCACTGTGCTGAAAACCATTCTTTTGTTTAATGTAGACATGCTTTAGACATTACTCATAATCCCACGCCCAATTTTCTATATGCTTTGGAGCACATGGGAAAACATACAGTATATATGGTTCCCTTCTATATATACTGGTCTTGGGCATCTGCTACGGTCTTGTGATTGTGCCCTGTGGATGAAGGAGTGGCCTTCTGTACAACAGGAAGCTGTAGTGGTGACTGCATTCCCCACTCCAGTCTAAATCTCAGGAGGAATGTTTTAAATATTTCATCATTAAAGTAGTTTTTTTAATAGCTACTCTTTAACAGAACAAGAAAAGTTCTTTTCTATTCCTGGGACATGATCCGAATAATTCTAATCCTTTAAAATGTGTTGAAACTTATGGCTCAGCCATATGATCAATTCTCGTAATGCTCCATATGCCCTGGAAAATAATGTGTATTCTGTCATTACTGGGCATGATGTTCTGAATGTGCCAAGCACACTAAGTTGCTAACCACGTTACTCAGACTCTTCGCTGAGTTGTGTTGTTTGCCCGTTCTCTCATTTAGTATGGGAGGTGAGTTAAAATTGTCTGTCCTGGCTGCCAAAGTTTCTTTTCCTCATTTGGAGATTGTCAGCTTTATGCTATGAAGCTACTAAGTTCATGTGAAATTTTAAAGATTATATTTCTGGTGAGCACACCCTTGCTTCACTATGGCATGTCTCTATCTCTAGTTATCCTTATATTCTTAGCACCTATTTTATTGAAGGGCAGTTCTGTTAGGGTTCATAGTGTGAAGGAAAGGCTTAGTTGGCTCAAATGCTGTATGTTCCAGGAAAGAATTTGCCCTGAATAGACAGACTCCTGAGAAGCAAATGCTGAGCCCATGGCATCCCGCCCCCAGTGTGTTACATGGCTGAGGCTTTTGGCCATGCTATTGCTTCCAAATGTTCTCCTTGAAAACTTACTGAAATCCTAACTTAGTGCTTCCGAATTTGACACTGAGAAGCTGATTAAGGTAAAAATAAGGTCAGTAATGGTGGACACTAACCTGGCAGGCTTCTTTAGAGGAAACAGAAATGTGGACAAAGATGTACAGAGAGAACATAAAGAAAGGGCAGGGGAAGACTCTTCTCCCATGCCAAGAAGAGGACCTGAAAAAGACGCCCTTCCCACTTGTTTACCTGAGACTTCCAGGACTAAGAGAAAGCCCTCTGTTGCTTAACATGCTTGGTCTTTATAGAAGACCTAGCACACAAATATGACCTGACTGCTCATATGGAGAGGGATCTACAGGGGTGGCCTGTGTATCAAGAGGTCATGTCTTTAACCTCTTGGAAGCTTATGAGATCTATTTTCCATCTGTTTACTTTCAACCTCTGCATTTTTAATAAGACACATCTCACACCTCTTGTAGTGATATTGTTTTTGCTTTTGCTTTAAACTACCATGATCTTTTACATGGATAGTTTAGTCTGCTTACATTTAATGTAATCGCTGGTATGCTTCATCGTCTACTCACTATGTAAATTTTTCTATTTATATCAGCTATGTGTTTTGTATAATTTTTCTCTTTATTGCTTATATTCAATTAAGTTATTTTTGCTTTTTATTCTCTTCCACATTAGCATTTGGTTATGCATTCTTTATTGATATTTTATTATTTACTATTTATGTGCTTATGTTCCTTTTCTAGTAACAAAAACAACACAAAAGACCCAAAAAGCTCCATGTACTCATTTTTAATTTTTCTCAAGAAACTTACCTTCATTTCTAAAAAATATTTTCACTACAGAATTCTAGGAAATTCTAGGTTGGCAGTTTTTCCCAACATTCTAAAAATGTTATTGTCTTCTGAGTGTGTGCTCAAATGTCAGCTATCCACATCAGTGCACCTTCTCAGGCTCTTGTAAAGACTATGCTGTTGTCTTGGGGTTCACTGGGTCCCCTTTTGTGGCCTGATAGTGTTCTTTGGTTTCTAAAATGATCATAATCTAACACCACTTCTTAGCTTTCATTTTTATTGTATCTTTCTGAGACTATTGTGTCTTTTAGAGATTTTCAATATATCCATGTCTTACACTTTTCTGTATAATACATTTTTTAAAAATCCTCTGTGCACCAGCCTTGATGTTTTCCACTCTCCTATCCTCTGCTTCTCAAGTTCTACTAGTTAGCTTCCATTGGTCCTGTCTTACCAACACTTAAATCTATTTAAGTATCAGTTGTATTTTCACACACACTATGTATGCATATATGTGTATTATGTAATACATACTATATATGTATGTATTGTGTACACACACTAGACGCATGTATATACACACACACATGTATATTACTGAATGAGGTTGCTCTTGTCTTCTAGGGAACTATAGAATAAGAAAACCACTGCAGGGGCTGGAGAGATGGCTCAGAGGTTAAGAGCACTGACTGTTCTTCCAGAGGACCTGAGTTCAATTCCCAGCAGAACCACATGATGGCTCACAACCATCTATGATGAGGTCTGGTGCCCTCTTCTGTAAAACTGTATGCATAATAAATAAATAAATCTTTAAAAAAAAAAAAAAAGAAAGAAAAGAAAACCACTGCAATAAAAAAAAAAAAAGACACAAGGGCTGTGGCCCTCATGAGTTTCACTGTGCAACATCATTGGTCAGAGCTGCTGCTAAGGTATATTGCTCTTCACAGACCCAATTAAGGTCCTAACTCCATCAGAACCAGTGGATCACTCCACTCAGCTTTCCACTGATGTTCTAGCCTCTCACCGTGTGAATTTAATACACAAACAAGCCCCTTGAGCCCTGGCCGGTGGAACTTTCATGGGATTCCTCCAAGTTTACCACAGCAGTACTAGCCCCTGCTTGAGTTCCTAGCATCTCTTTTGGGCTTTTTCAATTGTAATTTTCTTTTTTGACATTACAGTATAATAACATCATTTCCCCCTTCATGTTTCTCCTCCCTTCTCTTGTGTTCTCTCAAATCCATGGCTCTGTGTGTCTGTATATGTGTTCCTAAACATATAAACTAAAACCTCTCAGCACATATAACATTACTTGTATGCAATAACCACTTGGTGTGCTTTCCCTGAGGTAGACTACTTCTCTGCTTTCAGCATCCCTTAGTAGACTGTACTCTTTGTGTATGGTCCAGCCCTCCTGAACTTTATTGTCTAGATTAATCTGTTTCATAAATAAGAATCAGGGCCTAACGCTGTACTCAGCTCACACTGTCCAGGTCTCTTCTTTGGAAATGTTCTGGTTGTCTGCAGCTGTCCATTTCATTCAAATAACTTTTTTTTAATTTATGAAATGTTTTATTCATTACATACCAACCACAGATCCCCTTTCATCTTCCTCCCGCTCCACCCCCCCCAGCTTTGCTCCCCTACCCATCCCTCATCCCCTCCTCTGAAAGGGTAAGGCCTCCTATGGGGAGTCAGCAAAGCTTGGTGCATTCAATTGAGGCAGGTCCAGGCCCCTCCCCCCTGCATCAAAGCTGTGCAAGGTGTCCCTCCATAGGTAATGGACTCCAAAAAGCCAGTTCATGTACCAGGGATAAATCCTTATCCCACTGCCAGGGTCCCCTCAAAGAGACCAAGCTACACAACTGTCTACCATATGCAGAGAGCCTATTCTAGTTCCATACAGGCTCCACAGCTGTCTAAAGTTCATGGTTTTCCTCTAGCTTGGTTTGGTTGTCTCTGTAGATTTCCCTTTTGTGATCTTGACCCCCCCACCACTCATATAATCTGTCTTCTCTCTTTGACTGGACTCCTGGAAGCAGATGCAGAGACCCACAGCCAACTACTAGGTCAAGTAACCTTTTAGCCTGGATTTCTTGGCTATTCTCAAAGTTCTCTTCTAAGAATATTACTTTAACTAAGATATATTTACATATGTGTGTGTGTGTCTGTGTGTACAAGTGTGAAGTACCTGTGGAGGCCAGAAGTGTATGTTAGACTTCATAGAAACATAGGGAGCTGTGAGGCACCAGATGTGGGTGCTGGGAACAGGAAGAAATAAGTACTCTTAACCACTGAGCTGTTTCTCGAGCTCCTAAGGGTATGTATTTTCTCCTGCTCCTCCTCCTCCATTTTTCTTCTCTTTTTTTTTTTCCAGACAGGATGGTCCAGAACTCTTTATACAGACCAGGCTGGCCTCAAAATCAGAGATTTACTTGTCTTTGCCTCCTAAGTGCTGGGATTAAAGGTGTGTGGCAGGAAATGTACTTTTAAAAAGATTGTTTTATGTGTATATTTTTTCCTGTATGCATGTGTGCTGTGTACACAACTAGTAGTGGTAGAAAGCATGAATCCCCTGGAACATGGTTGTGGTATACCATGTGAGCGCCCTGGGACATGGTTGTGATATACCACGTGAGCGCCCTGGGACATGGTTGTGATACACCATGTGAGCGCCCTGGAACATGGTTGTGATATACCACGTGAGCGCCCTGGGACATGGTTGTGATACACCATGTGAGCACCCTGGAACATGGTTGTGATATACCACGTGAGCGCCCTGGGACATGGTTGTGATATACCACGTGAGCGCCCTGG